>JAOEJH020072378.1:0-10180 GCA_025448215.2 Palythoa grandis
GTCAAAACTGTCAGACTAGGAGTAATCAGAGATTAAGGAGTGCGTTCGACATGCTCAACTGCAACCCAGACAAATAATTGGTCCTTACAACGAATTTCTCTGAAAGCACTTCGCTACTACCCAATTTTCCAACGCGAAATCGACTGCTGCAATTCCACGTGGTGAAAGAAATTGAATTCGCTGGGGGCCGAAGCGACCACCAACATTCAAAGTCTGGATCAAAATTCGCCATCGATTCCGACACGAAACACAAATTTTCTTTCCTAGTAATTACATCACTGCACAATGGGAGCGCTTATTCAAGGGGGGGGGGGCTAATTTAATTTTTGGTCGTTTTATGGGGGCGCTTGTTTCGAGAGGAGCGCTTATTCAAAAGAGGGCGCTAATTCGAATAAGTACGATATTCAACACTGCCGGGGATTGAACCCGGGACTTTGTGATTGGAAAGCCGAGATCTTACCATTCCGCGAATCACGCCGCCCTTTCATAAATTACAGAATTTCGCCAATAATCAGCTTTTTGTTTCCGTCTTTGTGGAGCTAAAGTATTCTTTTGCTAAGTGGTAAACTGCGTCTATCGCACGACAAGGGTCGTTTGAAAACCTGCCCGAAAGCGTGGGTGTAAGTAAAATATTTTTGGCCGTCAGGAAAACACGAGTTTCCACAAGCATGAAGTGATCAAGAAAAAATTTAGGGACCTTCTTGTATATTTTTGGGTGTAACGTGTTAAGTGATGTTCGCCTGGGGATGGGGTTGGGGAGAAGGCTTAGCTCAGTATTCTACTCTGGGAACAGGATTGTTGCCGAACGAACTGATTTTGAAGGAAAGTTTTGCTTGCAATTGACCCAAATCGCCGGTTCATTCAAAATTCGATAACCCAAAGGCAAAGACAAAACATTACCGCAATAAGCCAATGGGCTGCTTTACGAAAGGCAAAACATGGACTCGCTAAACGAGAGACAACCTCTAAGAATATCTAACCAGTTACCTCCCGTCCTCTTGTCAAACAATCATAAAAGTTCACGTAGACTTTTCCTTTAGGTGAAAAATCGTAAAGAACTGAGTTGGTGCAAACCCCAGCTTAAACTTTTTGATAACATTTTTTGCTCCTAGAATTTCAGATTCGTGCAGCAAAAATGAATTTGTAATTAACTAACAAGGGATTGCCAAAAGCAAGTGCTACGATCTACAATGATATGCAGTTTGAAGAATCTAATTTTCAGTTTTTCAAGACCAACTATTTATATGAACTTTTATTGCATTAACGTAATTTGAAAGTCGGTGTAAGTGTGGAACAGAAGTGCTATTAACTGAACAGTCAGATTTCTGTTCATTTTTAATTATACCTAACATATAGGCGGATATCTGTCTACATTTTTTGCCTCATTAGCATACGCACTTTTCTTTCTTATTTAGCTACAAAAATAAACCTGAATATTGAATTAGCTCTCCAAAACAAACTTTGTCTGAAAAGATGAGATTGAGGTTCTGAGTATTCCTGCCATGATGTGGTTGTAGATTGGAAATTTTACAAAGAATGTATGGCTCATTGTCGTTCTTGCCACCAGCTGTTTTGCTTTTATTTTAAATAGCGATTTCTTCTTTGAAACTACGCACATAAAACCGTTCGGTCGCTCATTTCACTTGACAAAGCTTTCTTAAATTTTAAAGTCAGTTGTTGTTTATCTCTGTTCTTTCTCCGACTAAAGTTGTATGCTAATGAAGCAGAATGTAAACAACGACGTCAGGAAATATTCGCCTATACCTTTTAGAGGCACTCAGTCGTGATGTCTACCTCAACAGCAAGAATCGTTATGTTTTCCCTTTTAATTAGTTTTTAATTTTCCAATTATTAATTTTGAGGAAATTTTTACGTCGGGTGAATTCTGTTGAGCACTTTGAGAGACTGAGTGCCGTCTGGCCTGGCACCGTTCATTTCTCATGCATTTTCTCTTCTTCGAGACATTTTTCTTTTTGCCTGGTTTTAAAGTAAATCAACTTTTATATAGGTCAGAACTTCTCTTACTGTGTCTAAAAAGGATACAAACAATACGTTGATGAATGATTTCGACAGAAATGTGTTTGAAATGTTAGAGAATATGCAGAACGAGAAGAGAAAGCCTATACATGCTGACATGAATAGACCTTATGAATAAATGGCGGCGATTTTATTATTCTTTTTTCTACATTCAATTTAGCCCAACTAGCCTCGTTCTTGAGTTAAACTTTCAAAAGAATATGTTACCCAAAATGAGGCTAGTTGGGCTAATTTGAATGTAGACAAAAGAATATTAAAATTGCCGCCATTTATGCATAAGGTCTATGCACAAGTCTTTTTACATGTAATCATTTGAAAGATTCCAACCCCCCTCCCCCGCCATTATTAATTCTAGCCAAGGATTCCAGTCCCCCTATTATTCCAACCCCCTCGTTTTTTGGGACCTGAGAGTACATAACAAAATTATACTTGATTCTGATTGGCCGAGAGCAGTGATGTTTTTTTGTTAAAAATAAAATAAAAAATAAAATAAAATAAAACTATTTTTAAAGTGGTCAATGCACTTAGCTAGAAGCTAATTTCCACACAGTGTAAAAGGAGTTAATTCAGTGCAAAACTAGTTAATTCAGTGTACTTTACTCACAGAATTGTCGATTTTGATTGGCTTATAAACAATAGAGTTTAATAAGAACAATCTTTTGTTTTGGTAGCGTGATACTTGAAGATGAAAGTGGCAAAATTGCCGGTTTTGTTATGTTTTTGTTATCAAAAAGTAATCACCCGACGTCGAGTTCAATTTGGGAATAATTTGCACGAGTGGGTTTTTCAAAAGTATCAAAATTGCACGAGCCCGTAGAGCTATACAAGAAAGATAAGAAAATAGATGTGGACTGGCTCCCAAACCAATGTTTTGAAAATACGACTGAGTTTTTGAAAAGTCCAACGGTATATTTCCTTCTACACCAATCCCCGATTATTTAATCTGAAAAATTTAAACTTATGAAGATGTGTTGAAACGCTATTTTTTTGTTCTATACAGTTTATCCGCAGCACGGTTTGCGAAGGAGTTCACAATCTCCGTTATTATTGGCAAGGATATGATTCCCAGGTATATTGTAATTTTCTGTAATTGAGATCTATATGTAATCAGCATTATTTTTTGAAGTATCTCCTGTTTTTCATAATGAAAAGACTTTAGAGTTTCTTTTCAAAGGAAAATTAAATGCTACGTTTTAATTTTTGTCAAACCTTAACTAACTTATGTAATAAAAATAATTTGTACCATTTGGGTAACTATAAACTATTGGACTATGAAGACTCACTATTTAAAAACATTTGAACAATATTTTAATGTATTTCTATAAGAAGACCAGAGCCTAATTACCCCTTGTAATCACTGTTACCCCAAGGGCATTTGAAATCTCATTAAACAACATTCTACCCATTTTTTCTTTACTCACAGGCACAAATTACAAGACAAATTTGCAAACTTGATGTTAAAGTAAATAAACATTAAATAATTTTTACGAAACAATTCTGTTGTTAAAACTTTAATCACAAGTTTCAAACAAAACCCAGAAGGCAAGCATGTTTACTGCAGCATATTTTTCTTAAATGAAAAAGGGAGCCCCAGGCTAAACTAGATTTGATTAACTGATAGTTAGAAATTGAAAATAGTTGTAGGCATGATAAAATCTAATAAAGTTTACTCATTTGTTAAAACTGACTCAAGAAAATAGAAAAAAATTCAGAGAATGATTTTTATGTAATCTATTACTAAAATAATCGAAACTAAAACAATATTTGAGAAACAAAAATAAAAACAAACCATACCTGATCTGAGTTATGAGGGTGTTCTTCGATTGCCTCGACCGAGCCTGCATTGACTTTGTTCTCCTCTTGAACACTAGAATTAAAACATATAAAAAAAGTTTTTAATAAGAAAATTCCAAGTTATCAGAGAGAAGTGGGACAAAACGTTCAATAAGTCAACACTAAAGGATACTCAGTACTCCGGTAGAAGACAACAACTGGAGTATTCCATTACTCTCTTCCCAGTGACTACTGTAATACAAGTCCTTGGGGGCACCTCTTAAACCGCCCCCTCCCCCTTCCCACCTTGAATTACCAAACACAAGTCCTTTGATTTACTTCCAAATTTTCCTCTATTAAAAGTCCTTAGAATTATCCCTTGAACACCTTTTCTTTTGAACAACCCAATATAAACCTTTACTTGTATCTACAACCCACCCTCCCACCCCTCCCTCAATAATAATCGATGCATAACCAAGGTTTGTTAAAGCTGCCACTCATAAGAATGACCAATATCAAATTGCAAGCTTAATGAAGGTGAAGGTCAAATACCAACTTGACATTTCAATTTAAAACAATTTGCATTTTAGGAATTTTCATACAAGAAAGAAGAAAAGGAAAGAAATTAATCCTGAAAACCATGTAATGGTGTTTGAAATTTTACACTGTATTTTAATAATAGCAACAATATAACAGTAACAAATGGCAAAGAAAATAAAGTAAACATATTATAATATAACATTACAACAAAAATTATCAACAATATTATTTATAAATTATATTGTCCATATTTCTGCTGACTTTTTAAGACAAGAAAATGTAACTACCGGTATGATTATTAAAATGTGAGAATCAGCACCCGACCTTAACTTATTTTATTACTAGCCTCTGGGCTAGTAGACATGGAATTTTACTAGCCAAAGAGATTGTCCAGGTAGCCAAGAACAGAATATGGTTTCACACTGTTAAAATGTATCTGCTCAACGTACTTCCTTGCCTAGAAAGAGATGCTTTTTTTGGTTCTTCAACAGATATACCAAAGAAATTTAATAACACAGTGCATGAACAATATTGAGGCAGTACACTTTACTTATTATATACTAACATATTATTGTAGCTTGAAAAATCAATAAAAGTAACAAAAGTTATGCAAAGGAACACAGTTCCAGTTCCAGTTTTGTTTTGTTTTACAACTGTGCATGACGTACAAGCCACACAGATAGTATACTATTTCTTTCGTGTAATGTACAATGTAAATGCAAAGATGCCGATGGAAGTTCACTTCAACATTTACTACTCCAAACACTAGCAGCTTTTATGATTTACTAGCCCAAATACAATCTTTAGTGGTCCTGGGATAGTGGACCACCGCTAAGAGCGAGCACTGAGAATGTTCTGAAAGTTTGACTATTTACTGGATCTATTTTAAGATGAGTAAAAACAAGCAGTAACGTAAAGCCGTCCTTCATTTATGTGAAACTGGTTTTAGCGATGAAAAGGGTTAATATTGAACATATTACCTTTGCATTAAGATGTCCTGATAGATGACATAATCCTGCAGCTCAAAAGAATTAATATCGAGCAAGTAGATGTTTCCACCTTCTGTTCCAAGATATAAACGGTCTGTCTTCATGGACAGACAGCATACTGAAATCTTCTTCAGTCTGTCAAAAAGGTGATATAACTCTTGATCAAAATCATTTTTAACCTAGTAAATCACAAAATCTAGTTGCTACTCACTGCTGCAAAAATCATTCACTTGATTTCTTATATGTTAGTAATTACAAAACAATATAAGAAGTTTTTAAGACTAAATTTAATATAAACTTTATTTTAAGATTTACAAAAAGAACCTAAGAATCTAAAAATATTTCAAGGACTCAATTACTTTAACCTACTCTTACTGACTGAAAGAAAATACAAAAATAATCTAAATCTACAAAGGAGAAAGGCCGAATCTAAATAATTACCTGACATCAAATATTTATAATTAAACCATTGAAATTAAAAATGTGTTTGAGATATAAAAATCAAGCTAAGCGTTTCTTAGATATCACAAAGCCTTATTACAATGAAACAGTTTATTTCATAGGTTATCATTTGTGTTTGAAAATGCTCATTACTGGTAAAATAATATGAAACTTAAAAAGTTTGAAATAAGACTATTTATATCTAAGCTAAAACAATAAAAGGATTAATCTCTAATCCAGCTACAGGAAGGCTTTACCTCCTGTGGAAAATCAAACCTACTATTAAAAATCTTTTTTGGAAAAATTAGTTCCAAATCTTTATTTTGCATTTCAAAAAGTAGCCATGGAGTGTTAACACAGAAAACAATTTGAACAAAAATTATAGTAACAGTAAGGTTGAAGTACTGATACAGAGCCTCCTGGCAGTTCTTACATTTAAACTGATGCTGTGCCTGGTTAATGTTATCTTGATAGGTACATCAAAAATTAATGACTAAGACATAAAAAATGTAAAAAAGTCTACACAACACCATCGGTTGATGAGAAAAATCTGACTCTGCCTGATATCACCACAGTGTCACAATATACCCTGCCAAGTCACAACATATTCGCACCATACGAATACTAAGGTTTGGCAGACAAAGTTCCATTGAAAACATCTAATTTGCATAGACACTTTGCGGGTAGCTTATTTAGGCCTTGTCCAGACGTATGTGTATATTTTTGAAAATGGAAGATTTTTCTTCATTTTTGCCTTACATCCACGTGTATCCAATCTTTCCAGTCACTGAAAATGGAGGTTTTTAAAAATGTTCTCCAGAATGGAGACTTTTCGTATTTGTGTGGATAGGGGAAAAAACAAAGGTTACATCAAAGGTCGTGGTAACAACAGAGAGCTCACGTGAACGCATGCCCCATAGCTGAAGTGGAGTGTAATCAAATCATTTTTGTGTATCCATGTGGATGGGCAAATAAAATCCAAAAACGCTAATGTGTGGACATGGATATTTTTGAGAACGGAAACAAAAAGTCTTTGTTTTTAAAAATATCTGGATACATGTGGACAGAGACTCAGACACCATAGTTGCAGGGATTAAAATAAATTTTTTATTAAAAGTTTTTGCCAGCAGTAGCTGCATCACAGAAAGACAGGCAAATAATTTAGTTTTTCTACATAGGATGATTTTTGATTTTTTTAATTTTTTTTGCAGAAAACAGTACCTAAATAAAGTTACTTCATGTCAGTTATTACAATAATTGTTATTAAACTATCCAAAAACAATAAAATAAACAAACATGTTTTCAGACAAAAGAGTTTCACTGACTTTGAACACAAAAACATTAAGAAGCCTCATGGGTACCAAGATGACTGAACTTTGTAGCATGGGGAAAAGATCTGGTAAGCTCTGGGGCCCAGGCCACCATTAAATATTTTGACCCCCGATTTACTGTTTTCTCATTACAAATTCAATTTTATAACCTGAAGCATGTACTGAACTTAAACTCTCTATTGATCAAAAGTGTAGTTTATAAACTAATTAGAGATATTTTTGAAATTTGACATACCTTCCTTCCAAGGTACAAGTTTTAACTTCCTCCAAAACTGATTTTCCACCTTTCTTGTTAACTTCCCAGAGGTGAATACTGTTTTGTTCCCCATCATCACAAACACTAATCACTCGACCCTGTAATAGAGTAATATATGAACACCAGTTATTGTCAAGAAAATAGCCACAATGGTTTCAAACTTGATGCAAGTTCATCCCTGAGATTATTAAATTTGAACATGGACATACAGTATCAGTGGTTTTCGTGTATCTTAAGGTAAATAGGTCCAGATTATTGTGATAAGTTCTTGAGTAAGACACTTCCCCATGAAAACCCAGCTTAGTACTAAATTTTAAGCATGAAAGGAGAGGGCTTTTAGCTTTTAACAAATTAGTATCAGATCCCAAATCTTATACCAAAATCTTGCATGAAAATGCTGTTAGTTCATATATTTGAAATCAAAACTTCACAGGCATTCATTCAATCCTTATTAATACTAGTTATTACCCGTCCTAAAAGAACACCTAATTCCCAAGTAGAACACAAATTACAGTTCCATTATTTATTATTTCAATATTTATTTGTTTATATATAATTGTCAAAAGCAGTTTATTTTTTCAAGTTTAGTATATACAAATTATCTAACACATATGCAAACTCTAATATACACAAGGTTACAAATTAACCTGACTGTGTAATTAGAATCAGTAATAAATATACACCCAATTAAAACTACATCACAAAATTGAAGGGTCTAGTGCAAAAACATGACTTTGTATGAAATGCTAAATTTTCCCAAGGGTTATGAAGAAATAATTGGGATAATGTAGGGAGAGTTGAAAACATGATCAAAAGTCACTTGTCATTTTTGTCTAGTGCAAAAACAGTGTGACTTTGTATGAAAACTAAATTCTCCCAAAAGTTATGAAGAAATAATAGAGATAATCTAGGGAGAGTTGAGAACTTCATCAAAAGTCATGTCTTTTTTTGCCCTAGACCCTTCAATTAAATCTATGATTCATTTCTAAAGCATACCACAATTTATTCAATATATGATTATAAGCATCAACAATAAGTGGTGACGAGTTTCTCAATCCTAAGTGTTTCTGATTAAAACAAAGTATTTTCCCACACAGTTTACAAGTGTTGATAAGTTAGAAAACAATAAATGAACTTATAAGACAGTATGATTTTTAACACTTTAAACATATGGAAGTTCAAGTAAGTTCTACCAGGAAAACATGATTAAATTCCTTAACCCTATCCTACATGGGCTTTTTGAGGTTGTGTGGGGGAGGGGGCGGCACAAAGTTCTGCAGCTTATAACTTTCTAACTATTCAATCAATTAAGATGATAGTTGGAACAATAATAGCCTGTGGCAAGACAATTAATTTAATGTGTTTTAATTAAGAATATACATCATAATGACATCACAGGCATGTCATAAATGTCAAATATTGAATATTTTTTACAATTTCTTTTTTGTTATTTAAGCAAAATTTTTTTGTATCTTTGACTTAAATGGAGACCATAGCAAAAAAGAACGGTGCATATACATATTATTTTGTACAATTTTATTTGACATCAAGTATATAAAACTGATCAGAAGTTGGTGGAGAGGAGAGCGGGGGTGCCGGTGATATACAAGTTTACTGTAAAGCATAAAGAAATTACACATGTAAAAAAAGTTATAAACAATAAAATTTAAAGTTTCTGCAATAATCTGTATCATTCAATTTATGTTAAAAAGGCAGACTATTTGTTTTTCAAAAGTATTACATAACAGGTGTGACATCATAAATTATGACATCATCATGGCATCATCCCCTTAAACAAACACTGATTGTCTAAATATTTACTGTGAAATGCTTAATTTATGAATAAATCACTAAAAACAGAAAAGTTACAGTAAAAATTTGAAAACAGTTGAAATTTTGAAAATGCTGACCTCAGAAAATCCATTACCATATCAACAGGGGGCATTCTTGCCATAAAATATTGTTATGAACATAAAGCAGGGGTGTCCCTAACGGCCAGCAGTCGGCTAAATTGACCTGCTACTTAAGTAGTTTTTCTGGCTACTTTTCAGAATAAAAGATTGTTTTAAAAGGTTTTGTATCAAAGCCAGTCTGTCTCCATCACTGATCTAACCGGCTACTTTTAGAAATATACCATCAACTTTGAAAGTTATGGACAACTCTGCATAAGGCCTGATAAACTCTAATAAAAGTCACGAGATTTGATCCTTATTGCTTTAATATTAGCAAAGATCTCCTAATTTAGAATCAGCGTGGACACTTTGTGCCCTCCCTGTGTAAGATAGGGTTAATGTCTATAACAAGTGGACTGCTTAACAAGTTAAAACTCTACATGCTTTTTTTGAAATAAGAACTTTGTAAGGAAAACAAGACTCAAACTGACCAAAATTTAAGAACAATTTAGGAACAAGCTCAGGATCAGGCTTGATAACTATGAACTCAATTCTTAAGGTAAACTTCACTGATATCTGTAATTTCACTTAGCAACACAGTATAAAACACAAAAAGATTTATTGTAATCTGAGCACTAAAGACTGTTCAACAAACAATGAAGGTAGTTTGCCTCTAAATACAGCCTTACAATACATCTACAGTGCGAGGCATTTCATTTTCCAATGCTTTTTCTATTTTGTTTCTACGGCTTCAATTAAGTCGCTCATAGAAATAAGAACAAGTTAAGGTTACATAGCACGTTTTATGGTCACCTTTTTTCGCTTTTTTGATTTTCACTGGGAAAAATGTGTCTTGTCAGTAGTTTAAAATGGTGAAAAAAGTTTTTAGAAATTTTAAAAACTCGTGAAGATATGAACGAA
>JAOEJH020072460.1:0-10174 GCA_025448215.2 Palythoa grandis
TGATAGTGATAGTGATAGTGATAGTGATAGTGATAGTGATAGTGATAGTGATAGTGATAATGATAATGATAATGATATTGGTAATGATATTGATAATGATAATGATAATGATAATGATAATGATAATGATGATAATGATAATGATAATATTTAACATTATTTTTTTAGTTTTTAGCATGCTTTGCATTACATAAAGATTAAAAGAGTTTAATTTTTGCAGGGGCATCTGTGAGAAAACTCTGCTGAAGAGCTTACTTAAGTACTCCCAATGTAATCAGAGCCACACATATTTTTTTATTTGGCCTTATGATTTTTATGATGAAGTTTTCTCAAACAGTGGTCATAAGCATCTGTAGTTTTGAAGTGATTTTTATGGTAAGTGATATATTTTAATTGTGTGTTTTCTTTGCAGTCTTTGATTGCAAAATTGAAGCCCAAAAAATTCAGGACTTCACATGGATTCGAAGATGTAATCTCTGTGATACTGGTGCGGTAGAGAAAACTATTATCATAAGAACAGTTATTCTCCTGCAATGGTAGGATAGCCATTAAGAAATTGTCCTGCTCCCAACAGCTGTGTCTCCATAGCTCAGTTGGTAGAGCACTTTATCGGTATTGTAGAGGTCACGGGTTTGTATCCAGCTGATGTCCTGAATTTGTTTCAAAAGTTAGTATTGTATACTTATAAACTCAAACAGTTTAACAGAGTAGTAACTAACAACTTAACTGCTCTCTTAACAGTCAAGACGTAGAAAGAAGGAAGATATAGCAAATGCAAAGTATGAAGAAGCAATGAAAAAAGCAAAGGTAGTTAAATTGAGTTAAGTTAAATTGAATAAAATTAATTTTTATTGATCAATTAGTTGCTTAAACACCATTTACAGGGGTGTCAAAATAATTTGAAGTTGGAGTTAGAAAATGAAAAATAGGAGTTGGGTGTCTGGTTATGGTCATTTTTCCTCTTACAAGTTTTGTCACCTGTAATTTATAAAATACATTGAAGTTTAATTGCTGAATTTACCTTTGGTGTCAGTTAATCTCACAAGTGGAGAGGGAGCGATTTTTATTCTGGAAAGTGATAGATGATAAGGGACTAAGAATTATACAATCATTGTACGTGTTTTATAGTATAAACCTTAAAGTTAATAAAGTTATTATTATTAAACCTTGGGTGCTTGCGATCATCACGAAGTGACCTATGTTCAAAGTTTTGCTGCAGAAATAAACACAGAAGACGTGTAAACAAGCATATTAATGGAGCAACCAAGAACATGCATATTTTAAGTCTTAACAAGTTGTGGTAAAAATAGACGTTGGAAATGAGGCTAGTAACCATTGCATGTGATATGTGACATGACGCTAGTAATCATTGCATGTGATATGTGACATGAGGCTAGTAACCATTGCATGTGATATGTGACATGACGCTCTATTTTAATAATAAAAAATTATATTAAAGGTTCGTGATTGTGCAGAACTGTTTAATATACTATTTTAGGATGATCTTTTTTATAAATAAATATACACTGTGACGTTGATGTGATTATAATAGAGTTAATGTTTTGTCTATTCAGGAACGTGAACTGAAGAGGCAGCAGTCCATATTGCTGAAACAGCAGGTGCGTGGGCCAACAAACTAACATGCAGTTACTGACTGACAGTTACTATGAACTCTGACAGCTGAACTATAATTACTTAGTTACTATGAACTATAACAACTGAACTATAATTACTATAATTACTATGAACCATAACAGCTGTACTATAATAGCTGAAGCAGTAGGTGTGTGGGCCAGAAAACCAACCTACAAGTTGAAAATTGGATAGCCACTACTCCCTATTACATACTTGTCATGATAGCACTTAGTTCACAGCAGGATTATCAGCAAAACTGTGTTTGCTCCATCTACTTTTCTTAGTTGTAGCTCTTAGTCATGACTTGTCATGTGTTGCTTCATTCTTGGCACTCGCAGATGCAACTTGGAAACCAGTGCCTTTGCTGGAGTTTGTTCAAATCCATTGTTCTGTAATTTGCCTTAACTATTAAAACGAGTGACTAGAACATATAACTGAGCATTGTAAACTAAGTTGCAGTGAACCTTCGTCATGTGATTACAAACTCCATCATCCATTTTATATTTGCTTAAAGTGACGTCTATACCAAATCAACTGGGCCGAAAGTTTTCATTTGGAATACTGTGTTCATTTGATGTTTTAACTGTTGTTTGTAATAGATTTTTCATTTTCTTTAAGCTTTCATTGATCTCCAGCATCATTTGGGACTAAAAATTTGGAGAAATAAACTTTAGCAGGCCTTGCCATTGTAGGCAAGTGATCACTCAATTTCTTGTTCACCATTACCAAATCCAGTTTAAGAAAAGCAAAAAGCATTAGTTTATCAAAAATAACTTGCCATATATCAGCTCAACGTTTTGCATTCAAACACCTTCAAAGATCCAGGTTAAGTGAAAATGAATTTAGAACCAAGGAAGAATTTTAAATCAGTGCATAGAGGTGTTGCTCTTTTTTCTATTTTGTAGAAGGGTGTGATCATGTTTGTGCTCTCCAATATTTGACCAAATAATGAATAAATGTTAACGAAAAAAATTGGTCCTCTGAAATGTTTTAGGTGGCTTTTTTTCACTCAACTGTAATCTTCAAACATGAAACACTGATAACGTTTTTGAGCATTTAAGGAGCTTTTGCAGTGTTAGAACTGTTTCTGACAGTTCATGAATTATAATGTTCAGCTGTTGTTTGATGTCCATAGGAAAAGGACAAGAAAAAACAAACCCAGCAGATGATTCGTGCCATTGAATCACAGAGAAAAGCAGAGGCAAGTTTTGATTTTAATATGGGAATCGCAATTTTCTAACTTATCTATACCTAGGCATTTTTATCAATGGTTTACTATTTTTTTTTGTTATTGGTCTTCAAATTGATACAGTGGTAACAATGTTTGAGATTGAAAAATAACTTTTCATTTATACACTAATTTTTCTCTTTAACCTCAATTAAGCTGGTATGTTAAATACTATAATATCTATTTTACAATTAAAAAACAATTATTATTTGTTGGTAGGAGCGTGAGCGCCAAAAAGAAGAAAAGAGATTGGAAAAAAGACGTGCCAAGGAGAGGAAAATGGTATGTAAAATCAAACGTTTTAGCAACTCAGTCAACTGATTTTTTCCAGGCCTTGTGATGATGATGACAATGACGATGAAGGTGATGTTGATGACAATAATGCAGGGCTTGAAAAATTTTCCCAATCCCTCCTAGCCATGGGCTAGTAAGCATAGGAATTTGCTAGCCTGGATCATACATCAGCCCATTATAATTTTAATGTTTACTTAAAAATGGTCAACTTATTAGCCAATTCAGGGTATCGCTTGCAGGGTTTGCAAAGCATTACATTGTTTGCTTCATTGAACTCGACCCACGTCCAAGTTTTCTTCCAGTGTGAAAGAAATGATCGTGATCCTGCTTCCTCGTACTTTTTATTTTTCATCTGGACTTGCAATTGGTCAGCCTGGACATTGTGACTATTATTAGCTTTCCTGTTGTTTGAAGGTTGTTCTCCATGACCCTTTTCTCGCGAGAAATAATTGTAAATTCTTCCAGAGTAACTCATATTTACAAGAAAACAAAGACGTAAACTTGTGCATGCCCATACAAAACTCAGTACTTAATTGTGACGGCAAAAATCACTCCTTGAATTTGAAGTTAGATTTTCCTGAAACACACCTGACCTGTGAGCTGTAAAGCAAAGTAACTATAAAAGATTTTTCTTAATTTTTCTTTGAGATAACTTGTTAAAACGTCTGCTAGCCCGCCGGGCACAAATACTTTCAAAACTGGTAGCCTGACCAGAATAATTACTAGCCCCGAGCGTCGGGCCAAGAGTCCTGTAATGATGACTGATAATACCAAAGACATTGACAATGACAATGATAATGATGATGATGATGATGATGATGATGATGATGATGGTAATGATGATGATGATGATGATATTGACAGTAATGATGATGATGATAGTTATAGTAATAATAGCTTGTAATATTTTTTTTATAATATTGATAAAGATACTTAAACAAAAAATGAATATGTTCCTGCCAGTGTTTGTCTGTGTTAGTGATTGCACTTATTTTCAGTACAACTGTATGTTTTCAAATCTCAGTATTTGTATTTTGATTTTTTTCGACAAAAGAATGCAATCCGTACTCACTAATGTCTTACATGGCTCATAATACCTTTTAGTATATACTGGCATAGTGACATTTGTGGTGCATCATTGCCTAAAGTCCAAAGAAATTGCATTCAAAATGAGCATTAAAAATAATTGCTTGGAATTAACCAACCATTGCTACTGAAATAAAATTCAGTGGCAATATTTACCGTTCAGAAATATTTGAGAACCAAAATAGGCAGGGAGCTCCATTGAGGTATTTTTATTTAATGTTGTTAAGGAACAAAAAAGGAGAGAGATGATCCTGGCTCGAGAATTAAAGAAACCTGTGGAGGATATGGTGCTTCGTGATACAAAGGTAACAACAGCAGCTCCTAGTAATAGAAGTGGATTACTAAAATGTTTTAGCATTGGTTTGCTCCTTATTTACTAAATTCATAAAACAGTGAGACAACTGAGGTTAATTGGCCAATCTAATTTACATCCGTTTGGTGTTTCTTTGCAGCCACTTCCAGAGTTGCCAAGGGTTAAGAATCTTAGAATTCCTGGATGTGCCTTTGCAGATCTTCTTATGGTCCAGGAATTTGTATACAACTTTGGTGATGCTCTTGGGATTGGTAAGTTCGCCTTTTAGCTCACTCATAAAGGACTATGACTGACAAAATGATATATAATAGTTGTGAGGGTGACCTAAAGCAAAGTGTCTAACAACAACAAGCATAGTTACTTGAATATTTGAAGTTTTAGTAGGGATTAAAATTTGGCTGAAAAGCAAAACTAAAAGTTATGTTAGGAGGAAGGAACTGAGTGATAAAGTTTTCTTTCCAATTTAAATATGCATGGAAATAAGAAGAAATAAGAAGATCTTGATTGTTGTTTCTTTGTGTTGTCAGTAAACTTTTATTAAATTTGCTTACCATTGTGATTTTGTTTTGAGCAGATCCGTCAAGTGAAATGCCAACTATGAAAGACATGCAGGCATCCCTGATGAATGAAAGCAGTGATGATGTCCTTGTTCCTTTGTGTCAACTCTTGTTGGCTGCTGCTTTGCTAGACCCTGGAGTTGATAGTCCTGTGGTGAGTGAAAATATTTGGTGCTAGACCCTGGAGTTGATAGTCCTGTGGTGAGTGAAAATATTTGGTGCTAGACCCTGGAGTTGATAGTCCTGTGGTGAGTGAAAATATTTGGTGCAGAACATTTTGGGACAACTTTAAATGACTAGTTACTTCAACACATCTGATAATGTTAAAAGTGGAACTTTATGGTTTTCACACGTGGTAGTATTACTTGTTACCGGTTTTCATGTTACCCGTAAAACTTCTATGTGTGGAAACCGTTAAGTTGCGTTTTTATTATGCTCAACACGCATGAAACCCTCATTAAGTGATGATTTAGAACTCACTGCATCCTTAAAAAATTGCTTTAACAAAAACCCGAAATCTAAAATTAAGAGACTAGCAGTGTTTAGTATGAAAAATAATTCATATTGTTATATAGCTAGTGCATTTTCGACTCGAATGCGTGTTCTCATTGGCTAAATCAAGGTTACGTGGATGAGTTCAAATCAAATGTTCCCCGACTGGTCAACATCTCGAAAATTATTGACCAACCAGTGAACATTGCTGTTGCGTGTCACGTTTGAGAGCGGGAAAATTTTATAATTGTGGTTTGTTTTGTTTATGCAATATAACAAAACACTTAATGACTACTCCCTCGGGAAACATCTGTTTTGTTTCCCCCGAATCTTGATGTTTCCCTCGACCTCATCTCAGGAAACATCAAGATTCTCAGGAAACAAAACAGATGTTTCTCTCGTGAGCAGTCATTAAGTGTATAATATTTATCACTAGTAATATGAGTTAGGCTAATTACCGCTTCCTAGGAAATTATTTTATCTTTTTTACAAGTTTAACTGAAAACATGTAATTGAATTCTAGGAGGAGTGACAATTTACCATTAATTTACAGGCATATACTTCTCTTGGTGTTCATTTATCCAAAGCGGAATTAAATGAAAACACATTGTCTGAAATCCTGAGGCTGTTCATCTGGGCCAGAAATGCTGAACCACATGAGGTAAAGTGCTCTGTCTACTGTAAATACACTGCTATTAAATTATTTCAATGCCTACTATTTTTTACTTATGGAAAACAAGATCTTTGTTATAGTTATGGTTAGTTATCCAACTTCTGCAGCCAACTGTAAACCATGGAAAGCCAAAGGTTTAGGGCTAGGTACATATATGTCTGGAACTTCAATGAAACAGGAGATGGGCTTCAGTAGTTTCCATTTCATTTATAATTTCCAACTCATTGCAGTTATCAGATGCTTTGGAAGAGCTTCCATTCCAAGCCTTGTCCCCTGTGCAAAAGGGCCAGGTGCTGGCATTTCTATGCAATGAACTTCTTTGCAGCAAGACAGTTTGTGGGTAAGGCACATTTGAATTTTAGAATTTTTTTTATTAAGCTTCGCCATTAATTTACAACAAAAAAAAAGAAAAAAGGAGAAAGAAAAAAAAATCCTATTTGGCAGGGTCGCCACAACAGCTTGCGCCAATTACTGTGGGCCCGAAATATTTTGTTTGAATATTATTTATACCATGATCACACTATCTTAAATTTTTCTTTTGTAGGGAGATTGAGGGAAGTATAGAGCATATGTCAAACCTACGAAGAGACAAATGGATCATAGAGGGCAGAATTAGAAAGTAGGTGGTATCACATTTGACAACAAGCAGCTAATTTCATTGAAAAATATTTAATATATTTTGATTCAATTATGTCATGAAAAACGGGTAAACATTTTTCTTTTAATACAATCCATACTGCTCAAAATGCGCTGCCGATGTCAACTACACCATACCAAATAACATAAGAGAGCTCTTAAAAACGATTGATGAATTGGTTAATGATCACAATTGTGGTTCAAAAGCAAGTTACCATCATTAACAACTTACCAAGATAAAAATATTTGTGCAGCTCTCCAAAAATGCTTTTTAAGTACGTTGTCAAAACAGCTTTGCTCATAATTCTTCATTAATGATAATTTCAACATTTTGTTAATTTCAAGATCAAACACTAAACCTTTTCAAAAACCAAACTCTATCTTTGAACTAATATTTATTTTGGTATCAGTTGTGATCTAAATTTGCGGTTTTAAGTTGTAGGATTTTTTCTGAATATCGTCTTTTGGTTGTTATTTATAAGATATGTAATGATTTGGTTATCACTTTGATGCGTTTATGACTCTCAGCATTTTTACTGTTTTTATTGCTGTATTTAGTAAGTTACAGTTTGACATATATTGTGTGGCAGACTGAAGGCTCTCCAGAATGAGAAGTACCCAGTTGTCAAGGTAAAAAAACAGCCTGGTCGCCCGAGACTGGATGCTTCTGCAAATACAGAAGGAGATAACAGTAATCTTGCTTCATCTCCAATGGCTGGGAGCAATGCTGGGAATGATGACGACGATGATGAGGAAGAGGATGAAGAGGAGGAGAATGATGATGATGATGACGAAGATGAGGACAGTGAAGGTGGTGGTGGTGCCTCGGGTTCCAGTGATGAATCTGATGATGAAGATGTAAGAGCTGACGTTTGATTTTTGTAATAAATTATACTTATTTAGGTTATTCTTCGAAAAATAACTGGTTCTAACCTCTGGTAAGGGAAATGAAAAGCTACACACCTTTTATTATTTTCAAAACAATCGTTGATTCAGAACCAGATTAACTGAAATGAACTTCATTTGAGAACCAAAGGGATGATAATGATGATCATCAGCTTGGTTAAACATCTCTTTATTACAGTTTCTGTGAACACACTGTTACAATAGATAAACAGAAACAGAAAAAATAAGAATTGACAGATGAACACACATCAAGTGTTACTAACGAAAGTGAATGAATCAATGAATCAATGAATGAATGAATGAATGGTGAACATTTTCAAAAGTTGCAATAGTTTTTGGTACATGCATTATGCACATCTGAGATAGAAAATTATTTAAAACCAGCGTCTTAGCATTTCGAATATAGCAGTTTAGAAAAGACAGTAAGCTTCTTTTCCAATGCTTTCGTGCTTCTTTCTTTCCACCTTATTATGCTTCATTACCAATACTTCAGGATGATACAGAACCTACAACTCAGGAAGAGCTGGAGAAGAAACTAAAGAAACTAGAGAAGGTAAAATGATCTTACAAGACATGTTAAGAGTAGAAATTCTAATAGAGCGTTGTGATTAAACATGAGACCATTATGCAAACTTGGAGAAGATGAAGTATAACAGTATAATTCCCAGCAAGATTATGGCTTCTTCTTTCACAGCAATGGCTAGAGGCCACTGTTAAGAAATTGATTTCAGTATCTTTATTATTTGATGTGACAAAGATTACCAGCAGTATGAAAAGCATTTTGTTTGAGTTTTCAGTTGTCAATTTTTTTTTCATAATCGCCTTTTGACGTGGGTTGCTTTGCTTTTCAGAAACATTTCGTTTAATTTTTCAGTTGTCAACTTTTTTTTTATAATTGCATGTTGGCGTGGATCGCTTTGCTTTTCAGAAACAGTTTCATTTGATTTTTCAGTTGTCAACTTCTTTTTTCATAATCGCATGTTGACGTGGATCACTTTGATTTTCAGAAACATTCCTCATTCAGAGCAAAACTGTTTACCGCATCACATTCTTTAAGAGCACTCTCCCTGGGACAGGATCGGTTCAAGAGACGTCACTGGATTTTCCCTCATGCTGGAGGAGTCTACGTAGAGGGTTTGGAAAGTGCCGAGAAGGAAATCATACTTGATATGAAGAAAGAAGAAGAATCGGATGGTTTAGCTGATGTGAAAATGGAATCTGACAGCGGAAATAAACCTGTGAAATTTGAACAAGTTGAGAGGAAAGAAGTGTTCCTAAATGGTGAAGAATATTCCAGAAGTGGCAGCGTAAATAAATTTGCAAAGGAGGAGAATGCTGTGAAACCTTCTTTAAAGTCTCCACCTTTTCGGTCACCATCTCTGAAATCACCACCATATAATCCTTCACTTCAAACTTCAGCAAAGGTTTGTAGCACGGAGGACTTGTATTCCAAGTCCCGACATAATGAATCAGGTTCTGTCAGTCACTCAAATCTGAATAGTAATGCGCCAAATATCAGTGAAGCATTAGGAAGTCCAAAGGGAAATACTTTAAAAGATACAAACTGTTATATAAAGTCTCCAAACAAACTCAATAACATGGCTGTAGATGAGAGCAGTTCCTTGTTCATCAAGGTTGACAGCTGTGGTGGTGTAAGCAGCTCAGGCTCGCAGGGAGTACCTGCTAATGTGTTCATCAAACAGAAAGGTTCTTCTCAGTCCAGATGCTGGTTCAGTGTAATTCCCCGCATGCCTTGTGACGAGTCATCGCTAACTTTGTCTCACACTCCAAACAGTGGTAGATTTGTTCCAA
This sequence comes from Palythoa grandis, assembly GCA_025448215.2. NCBI lineage: Eukaryota > Metazoa > Cnidaria > Anthozoa > Zoantharia > Sphenopidae > Palythoa > Palythoa grandis. Next base: position 9,633 of record JAOEJH020072460.1, read on the forward strand.
CATACAACAAAAAGGATCAAAGCCTTGATCTTATCAGTTCTCAGACTATCACTCGTCCCCCAGGACGGCCACCCAAAACGTCCAACCCAGCTTTGCGTAATGAGCTGATCTCTGCCCTTGGCTCAGGTACACCCCTTGCAGCACTGCAAGAACAATCACTTATAGTTGGCCGAAGCAGCAAGACTGTTCCGTTCTCGGTATTGACTGCTTCCCCAGATAAGACTATAGCTATGGCTACGTCTGCTTACAGTACAGCTGATCCCATGACCAGCTCATTGTCCTTTGAAGAGTTGAAGAAGCAAGTTTTGGAATCTCTACGTCAAGAACCGGCTCCAATCCCAACAGGTGAGTTGTGTGGAGAAGGATAGTATCATAATATTGAATGAATGAATGAACTTTATTTAACCTCGGTTGTACGTGAGACTGGTTAGGTCTCTAGCAGATACATGCTAAATTTTTAATCATAATTCCTTGTAAGTTTTCGTAATCCTAGTATAAATATCGATATCCAAAAATATAAATAAAAAAAAATATATAAGTAT
>JAOEJH020072650.1:0-10172 GCA_025448215.2 Palythoa grandis
AAAAAAAAATCCGCCCGCCCGCATGGCATATTTTACCTGGATAGGATGATAAACTAATCTTTTTTTTGATGGGGCCTTAGCGTTTATTAATAATTACTAAAAAGGCGACTTCTTTTGTAAAAAACTCAAATGTATTTTATTTATTGTCCGTTTATTTATTGCCCATTTTTGCTAGCCAGTGGCTAATGTTTAATAACTCGACGGTTCAGAGTGCGACGTAGAAGTCGAATTTGCAAAGGAAAGATTCGTAGAAGTGGGAGGCGCGAATGTGACCACTACACCAACTGACTCCCTCAAAACTAAGATTTAGATTTAACAGTCATAGAGAGTAACTCTGAAATCCCCAAGGAAATTTCGTTTTTCTTGCCTGCAATGTGTTTTATTTTGGAAATTACTTGCATTTGTTCTTTACAAGCGTGCACCATTTTTCGAAATGCGACAAAAGCACCAGAACTCGTATGACTAATTAAAATTACGGCAGTTTTATTACATTTTCTTGCATTAGGACACAAAATCATGTAAATAGAAAATATTCAATAGTGCAACATTGTTTGCAACTAGAGAAAAATACATGGAAATTTTACAAGAACAACTTGCAGGACTCATTATTTTTTATTTTACTCTATCTACCTGTGCATCAAATATCGAAGCTCGTATCTTCTTAGATACACATACAGTGTCTGGACACCAGCCATCATAATCATAAAAGCGTGTACAACATGCAAATATATTTGATTGTATTAAGAACATTTTAAGAACATTTGAGACTAAAATCCCGAAAATATTAAAAAATAGTGTGTAGTGCGCGGTGATACTGATGTATTCTCTTGGACATGTTGGGTACAAGAATTATGATTTACTTGGGCCATAAAATAAAATCAACTTGTATCAGCATGTTATTTACATACATTAATAACTGTTTTTACCTCTTTTTTTTTTTTTGCAAATTTCAAATATTTTGGATCGGTCGGACGATTGTAAACATAAAAATAAGTGGGGATTTCCTTATACTTATAACCATGGTATGAGTGGTTAAAATTGTGGTCAAAATAGATGTCGGAAACGAGCCAAAAAACGTTGTGTGCAACGCTCGACACCTTATTCTGAAACCGCTCCGAATGGAAGAAAGACTATGAAAAAGTTGTGTCTCGTAAAAGAAGGACGCGAAAATAATGTTTCAGTTCGCCTCTTTCAGCGTGTTCAATGATTGCATAATCTTACCGGCACAACTGGTCATTTTAAAACCAGCTCTGAAGGTCAAGAATCACCGGTACTTAGAGTTAGAGCAGCAAGGTGATTCCTTAGAATTATTGGAAATCAATGTGGCTTACCAATATTGAAGCGAACGTAAAAGTAACGTGCTTGTCAAGTGACTTTGTACCCTTATTAATATGCGTGTTTGAACGGTTGCGTACCAACAAATTCGGGCGTTGGTCATCCCATCATCCAAACCAGTTTTTACATACTTACTTCGGCTATGGGAAAGCCAGAATTTATGTATTATGCTTTCACTGGTCCGGTAAACCAAAACAACACCACTGAATGTCTAGCAAATCACTTACACAGCTGAGAGACTAGGGATTTTTTTATAGAAATCGTTGTCTAGTCATTTTTGTAGCCTTTTTCCCGTTTCTTAATTTTCCGGATTTAGTGAGGACACAAATGTGATGGCGAAACTGGATTAATAAACAGTCCATATTTTGTTAGTTTACATGAAGCCAGAAAGTCAATTTGCTCGAGCTTTGCCGGCGCTGAAGTTGGCCCTCGCTCTGTCAACGGTTGATTTGATTTGCATTGGTTTATTTTTCACTATACCGAAGGTGTAGATTGTCTGCAGGCTAGCTTTAGTCCGAGTTTTTTCAACTTTATCATTTTCACCCTTATCCTCGGTCCCGGTTTACTTTGAAGCCCCCCTGTTTATTTTGACTTCCTCCTATGTTTGGACGTGAGAGTACTTAACGAGCTATCGATCTGAGGGCTAAGTACAGCTAATCTGATATATCTTGAAAAACAGGAAACCGGTTGGATTAGAAACTAGCTTTAAAAATTACCCAAAGGCCGGCAAAGTAAGCAAGCCGACATCTGATATTGGATTCAACTGGATGTATGATGTGAACAGGCTCTCTACAGATAGATATGACTCTCATTTGGAAGCTAAGGGATTGCGGCGGAAGATTAGACGTAAACTAGGCAAACATCTCCGGCCAAATAAATAGAATAAATTCAATGAAGAGTCCGTTTGCAAGCCATGAAGCAACGATACAAATTAGGCTGGTCACGTACCTAGATACTCTGACATAGCAACACGTTAGACAACGTTAGACTGATTGTAACACGTTTTCAAGAATTCCCTGGCATTCGACCAACAATTTCAGCAGGATACAAACGTTTGTCCTACAACCTAGACCTCCGCCGCAAACGTGATATCTTACAACACAAACATCGGGCGACACACACACTTCATTTGAGTCGCCAAATCAAGCTTGCTATAAAAACCGAGAAATTGCGAGGAGTAAAGCCCGGCGCACACTTGACGTAAACAGCTGAGCTCTTTGCCTCGCGAGGCAGTTTGCTCAGCTTGTTCCGCACGTGTGCGGCAAAATTTTGGTGAGAATTTTGCCTCGCGAGGTTGTGAGACAGAAATCTGTCGTGTTTGATAATTTTTGCCACGCGAGGCCAAATTCTCATCGTGTGCGGACAACGTGAGCATCTGGCTAGCTGAGCCAGATTAGAAATGTAGCCAATAAGATCGCGTTCTGTGATTGCGTCATTTTTGTTTGTTTGTAGAAGACGAAGCAAGGGAAAACTTACGTAAAATATATTTAAATTTCTGAACATTCAACCTCAAAAATATTTCGTTTCCAGGTGCAATACGTACCGTTTGCTACCACTTTTTCCGCTATTTGAGAATACGCCATGTCCCTTTTGTCCCGGTTTTTAAACTCAGCAGAACTAACGTTAAAGAGACATGGGTATTCTGGGCAAAACTCGATAAGTTTCTCTTCTTTCAATAAATCATTAATGACACTAGCGCCCACCAGTTTCTCAGTCAAAACAAACAAAAATGACGCAATCACAGAACGCTATCTTATTGGTGACATTTCTAATCTCGCTCAGCTAGCCAGATGCTCACTTCGTCCGCACACGATGAGAATTTGGCCTCGCGAGGCAAAAATTATTAAACACGACAGATTTCTGTCTCACGACCTCGCGAAGCAAAATTCTCACCAAAATTTTGCCGCACACGTGCGGAACAAGCTGAGCAAACTGCCATAGACAGCAGTAGACAGTACCAACATACTCACTACAGAGTATTCCACAAAGATCCCACCTCGCCGAGTACAATATCTCCGAAGACTGATGATACCATGCGGGAAGATATCTTTAGATCTCGTGTCCCCATGCCATTGCTCGCACGATAAAATTGCAATGAAGCGGCTTAACTTAATTTAGACAAATTTTTCTTTGAGGGAATGTTCTTTAGGTTACTACTACTAACATGATCCGGCGAGAAAAATATTACTTCCTCTCTGCAGATAATTGGCTTAAATATGTACTCATAGAAAGCAAGATAATGTGGTTACGACGGATAAACTGTGCACCCATTTGGTTTGTTGCTAAGATTTAATCTTTAGAAACTCGCAAAACGCGCACGGGACAAAATTTTAACTCCGTTCTCAAATGGCGCGACTACTGCAATACAAACGAATGGCCAGGAAAACGGAATTTATCTTTTTGGCGAATTTCTTTTAGTCATGTATTTATCCAGCTTTGTACGGGCATGCATGGGATTCTTCTATACCCACGGTTTTGCTGGAAATTGAAAATTTACATTATACTCGTACATTAATTTATACTAGAGTTACGTTTTACTTTACTTGATGTATTTTCTGTGGGTACTCGAGCCTGATTGTTAGCTGTGCCGCGCTGATGAGGCCCATCAAGGCCGAAACAGCTGTCCACGGTTGCTAACATTCGGGCTCATTCTTTTCTGAAGGGTTTTCAGTACGGGCTTAGCCCCTCTGACCCGCGAGGCCATAGTGCCCTATTTACTTGCTGTGTCATTACCACTAGCACGCATGTGCAGTACAGTTATGTTCATACTTTATTAAGTAATATCACTTCTAATAAATTTTCACAGAGTACGAATTGTACGGTTCCAAAAGTTATAACTCGGTTCACCCAGTAGAAACTGAAAGTAGTCATCATCGCTATTCTTCAAACTCAAAAATAACCGTTCTACTTAAAAGATCTAGACAAGTTTTTATTACTATGTGAAATCCACTATCATTAAATTATTTGTCTTTAAGCTCTTTAATACAGTCAAATATAAGAATTACAGTACATATGAGCGGTATCTGAGAAACAAGAAAAAAAGTTGAATCTGCTTAGCAATTCTGAGAAATGAGAACCGTACCGTAACAATTGTAATTTGGGATTTCAAAATTGGAAAATTAAATTCAGTCGCACAAAAAGGCCAAACATTTCAGTTGGCAGTAAAAATTGTTTGTCTAATGGCTTCGTCTTCCTTTTCAAATGTATCGCAAATCGAGATAACAATTACTCTCAGATGCATCAGATAAAATCTTATTTACTTGAAAATATATTTCATTGCTCTCACAATTTCATGGTCGAACCTCAGTCCCAAAGAGGACATTGTCATACCAAAACTTAACATGGGTAAAGTTTACTTTTCTTGATTTGAGTCAGAGAACCTTGACACATTAATACATTCTAAAGCCAAAGGGAATTATTGCAACAGCAAATCTGAATTTGACAGAAAATCGCTGCTGATGGTCGATTGTTTCAAATTTACCGCGACTATTATACTCTGTAGGAACTCTGCAATTATCATAGTATTTCTGAATTAATCTAACTAGGTAGAATCTTCACAAAATATCTGTGTCAACTGTTCAACTGAGTATTTCTTCATCTTTTCCTCTTCAATATCTGGCATCCTCTAGAGAGAAAAATCTGGTTTCATGGCTGAAGGCAATGCTCCTTTGAACAATTGCTTCATTGTTTCAGAGCTGCTTATGTCAAGACTCAAGTACTTCCTTGTCGCAATTGTCGTATTTTTCGAGTTTTCCTAAGTTTGTAGGGGGAAGGGTTTTTAGTTCATTCATTTACTGTGTTTAGATCCGTTTGCAGTTAGTATTTGTGATTTGCCACACAGCACAACATCATTTAAAAGCAGCATCCTTTCAAAATAGAACTGTGAAAAACTGCCTTTGCGATTTGTCACACGAACGAAACTTCCGCTCATTCTCCAGACGGTGTGGAAGAAGCCGGCGATTTATTTGTACTGTTGTTTTCGCTTTGATTTCCTGAGGTCAGCGGACTCTCGTACTTGGCTACCGGCCGACTGATACCTACACTAGTACCAGGCCCCGCGTTATACCCAGTTGCGGCAGACCCTCCACCACCAAATGCAACTGGACTCGACCTTGAGGGGGGAGGGGTGGGGTTAGGAGTTGATCCTTGAAAGGAGAAGCCGTAAGCAGCATAGGCAGCCGCTGAAGCAGCAGCAGCTGCTGCCGACGCCGCTGCTGACGCTGCCAGTGCACCCGATCCACCACGGCCGCGACCACGACCTCGGGAACCTCGAATAGTTCCTGTGCCTCGACCGCGTGTTGATCCTGTGGTTCGACTACGTGCTCGTCCCCGACCCATCCGACCCCTGCCACGTTTGGATCCCTCGCGTGGTGTGGCAGTAGGGCTGGCGGTTCCACTGAGGGTGTCATCTTCATCATTCTCTGCTCTGCTGCTGAGTGGAGTTGCTGTCGTACTTGGCTGAGCATCGATAGATAACAAAGACCCCTCCCCTGATACAACTGAAACTACAAACAAAGATAAGAAAAGTTAACAGTTACTTTCTTAGTAAAAAAATCAGTTCAATGAAAATTTAACTTGAAAATTCTATGTATCCAGGGCGGCTGGTTTGCTTTTTCTCGCACTGAATTCAGGGTGTACAAAGGTCATTTAAACCATTAACGGGCTGTCCCGCGCTGACCAGTCTGAAATGAAGTTAACTATGATAAGGTTGATACACATTCATTTAAAAATGTGGTTTTTTTTCTCAGTATTATCGTATCACAACTCCTTGCTGGAGAAATCTTATTACCAGTTAAGAAAAAGATAAAATGTATTTCACTTTATCGCGTCAGTTTCTTAGCCTTAATCTAAATAAGTAAATGACAATTTTCATAGACCAAAGGTCAACTCAGGATATATGTTGATGCCCTTAAAAAACGAAAACGAATTTTTGAACCAGAGCAAGGGCGAAAGCGAGGGCGAGAGCAAAAGCAACAGCAAAAGCAAGAGCGAGGGTGAGAGCGACAGCAAGAGCTCTGGTTAATGGATGGGCTAGACATTTCCAAAAAAGGCTGACACCTGCAGTCGTTAATATAATACCTGCTTGAATTACGGGAGCTAGATCAAAGGAAAATATTTTTTGGCATTATCATTGCTGAATGACGATTAACTGTTTATTTATAAAAAATAATGAATACACAACCATAGAACGACGACCATTGCTGGCGTACAATTCTATCATTAATTTTATCGTTATTATTACATAACCATCAGGAAAGTGTACCCAGCGTTCCTCTCGATCACGATGTTGACTATTGAAGACGTCAACGTTTTAAGAAGTAGCTGTATACGGCAAACTTACGGTCATCTAAACTCATGACACTAATGTCATCCCCTGCTGTCACATCACCGTCCGCATTCTCCAGTCTTACAATCTCCCCACTAGTGCTACCAGCTTCGGATGCGGACCCCCTGAAACTGTCGACTGAAACATCAGGCATAGGGGGGACAAACTGTGCAGCTTTGCTTTTGCGACCTTTTTTGGCTTTTGGTGGGGCAGACACAACCTGATCTCCCGACGCCACTGACCCTGGGTTTGAAGCCTGAAGTGTACAAATAGAGTAAAAATGAAAACTGAAATACGACACACGGTTATTGTTTATGGCTGAAAAGAAAACATTTTTCTTCCTCAATTTCGGTTTACCCCAATCCCGTCTATAGATAAATAATGACTGGTCCCTAATGGAAGAATATTTGACATTAGTAAAATCCAACTAGTGGTCTATTATCAATGCTGCGATCTGATTGGCTGAGCTACTAGTAGGCCGTAAAAGCAAGTTTACTGGTAGCGAAAAACACCGGCTTTGAAAGTCAAAACAATAGCGGCTGATTCGTATTTTCACGGCAAAATGAACGAAAATTATTTTTAAGTTGGGCAACTAGTTGGATTTTACTAAAACAATTATTCCTTTCGACCTCATGGTCTCCGAGTCAATAGCTCAATCGGGCTCGAGGAACAGTTGTTAATTATCTGACATGAGATTACTTCTAAAAACGCTTAAAAGGTGATAAAAAAAATAATAATAAAACAGAAACACAACTAACAGTTTGTGTGACGGAAACACAAAATCAGCGTCTGGAATCTGTCAGAGAGACAGTTATGGACTGATTCACAGAATGAAAAACAAAGGAGAGAATCGATGACTCCACAGAAAGCAAACAAGCATGCGACAAAAACCTAATCAATTTTAAATACATACATCATCTGCCATGGAACCTTTCTTTCTTTTTCTTTCCCTTCTCTTCCGTTGTTCATCAGCTTTCTTTTCGGCTTGACGCATCAGAACTGCACAAAAAAGTTAATAAATAAGAATTAACAGGAACTGTTTTTTGCTTTACCACACAGTAACTTTAAACTGAGCTTACTAGGTAAGGCAACGAATAAAATAAAATATTATATTTGAAGTCTTTTTTTGCAAAGGAAGTGGTTGCTCAGAGGCTAAATGTAACCGCTTGACGGCATGAATATCGATTTTTGCAGAGAAGGAAAGTCGGAGTACCCAGAGAAAAACCCTCGGAGTAAGATCGAGGTCGAAAAATCTTTGCGCACGTGCGGAGGCCAGGACTGGATCCCGGCTCGTAGAATGGCAGGGGCGAATGATGGCCACTACGCCAACCTGACTCCCCAAAATGGACAGCATCAAGAAGTGATTACAGTGACAACTCCCTGTCACCACTGCACTTACATTTGCTCTCCAACTCAGCGTCGTCCAACAGAAGTGATACAACTTCTTTGGGCTTGAGAGCGTCTGGTTTGAAATGACCTCCGGATATCACCATGCGCTGGATCTGTGGGTGAAAACAGAGTAGACTTTAAGTAAGTTACTGGCGGACTCAGGTTGGTCGCTCAGTAGTCGCGCTTCCTTTTCTTTTAAACCACTCATCTAAGCCAGGAATGCATAACAGTAAACCCCCAAAAAGTATTTGACCTCGACTTATTGTTTTCATTGTTACGCGACCTTTCCTATTTCTTTTGAGTTTGGGGTCTTGTTTTGGGCTGCCGTCAATCAAAATCTTGTAAATTACAATTTAGCGCATTCAAAACAATCACGATCCAGAAATTACTGGCAGGTATATTTAAAGGGATCCTCCGCTGGCCAACAATATTTATCTCAAATAAGACTTTTCTTTAACTTGCGCATACAGCAGTTGCTAAAATTTGATAATTCACTGTATATAGTTCACGTCAAGCGATTTGTTTTGATCATTTCCATAGTTTGAAATTCCCGCGAGCCGCCATCTTGATATGTGACATGTAATGGTTGCAGTGCCAGTCTCTACTCTTGAACAAAAACAAAAGCGATAAACGAGTGGGGGTCTGGCACTGCAACCGAAACACGTCACATTTCAAGATGGCGGCACGCAGGAAATTCAAACTATGGAAATGATTAACACAAATCGCTTGGGGTGAACTATATACTGAGAATTATTAAATTTTAGCTGCCGATGTGGACACAAGTTAGAGAAAAATTTTATTTGAGATAAATATTGTTGGCCAGCCGAGGGATCCCTTCAAAGCTTGTGATAGGACTATTTCGTCAGTGTTGGAAAGTGCGGTGTGTTTGAAGTATGACATGATTGACAAAGCCAACTCCTGACAAAGAAAAAAAATTGAAAGTCCTCCAGCAAGGAAACGGGTGGGTAAACGACGAAACTGGTTTGCTGGAACACCAATGTATGTAAAATTAATCGGCTAATCTGCAAAGAGCTCTTTAAATCATCATTATAACAATTCCTATTACAAAATCATCATTATAATAATTTCTATTATATTAATATCATACTGAATAATAACGCTCACTACTCACCTCACTCTTCTCTTTGGCTCTCTGAAGAATCCTCTCTTCAATTGAACCCTTCGTCACAAGTCGATATACTGTCACTTGTTTGGTTTGACCCAGACGGTGAGCTCGGTCCATAGCCTGAGCAAAAAAAAGAAATTAAATATTTGTTACTCAACAAGTATGGTTAATCAGAAGGGCATCAGTTTCTAGTTTAGAAAGCGCAAAACTAACTCCTGTAGCTATATTGCAAATGAGTTGATTAAAACTGATCATGCTTAGAGATCTCATTGTTCGAGTCAACAACACTCATTAGCCAAAAATACCATTTCAAGACAAAATAAAGAACTGTTTGAATCTCTGGTGCATTTGCTGTTTTTCACGTCTCAGCTCAAACAAAGTTTTCTTATCACCAGCAGCATTATAGACCCGTTCCGGTGGGGAAAAGATTCAATTTTCTGGTTTCCATTCGTTTGAACTCGTTAGAAGTTAGCTACAGCTAGTAATACTCATGTACCTGCTGGTCAACAGTAGGATTCCAGTCGCTGTCGTAAAAAATGACCTGCAAGACAACATATCACTTATAATTAGGTATGCTGGTTACGGAGAGTAATTTATTAATAAACTGCCAAGCAAGAAAAAACGCAGCACTTACTGTGTCAGCGGCAGTCAAGTTGATACCTAGTCCTCCAGCTCGTGTGCTCAGCAAGAACACAAATATGTCCGACCTTTAAGAAAATCATTGAAGGTTCGGCTACGTTTAAAACCTTAGGATTCAGAACAAGTTCACTGTCTACTATTCAAATTCATAAAAAAAAAGATAAATAGGGAAAAAAGTCACTATGTGGATCTACACAACCCAAATTAGATAGATAGATAGTTTATTACATAAAAGCGTTGCAACCTGCAGGTTGAATAAAGCTAATACTTACAATATAAGTTGAATAAATATTATTTTTTAAAATTACATAAAATAAAACTATATTATATATAAAAGGGAAAAATCTAAAATTAAAA
>JAOEJH020072847.1:0-10171 GCA_025448215.2 Palythoa grandis
GGTAATGTATTAAAGATTACATTGATTCAACTTTATAAAGCATGCTGATTTTATTCTTTCAATACTTACACCATTTTTCCTTAACGTCCACTGGCAACCCTCTGAACCCCCTCCCCCCCTCTTAACGTCCAATGCACGTTAAGCGGTGCCACATCGATTTTTGGACGCCCCCTTAAAAGCTGATAAAATTTTGGTAATTCTTTCGTCCATTTCTTTTGACCATACCAATGGCCTTAGGAATTAAAAGAGGGCTTTCAATAAGGTATATTACGAGGCAAGGTAAAATCTAAATTTCTAAAATTATATCTTCTATCCTTGGCAATATTAACCTGAAACAAATCCCTCATATACTTCGGTGTCAATCCATGATCTGACATGTCTGTACGAAATACAAAATGCTTTAAAACGTACCTGAACAGTTTGGCTTTGAGCTAAATTGCCAAAAAATCTTCTAAAAGAGCAGTGATGCGACCTTCGCTCTGGCCTGGCAAAATAATTACTTCTAATATTGTGAATCTGTCTAGTATTAAAGCGGATACACAAACTCTGGCTCAATATTGCAGTCCGTGAACACCTCAACGCCGAGCATCCTTGTAGAATTCCAAACATTGGTTAATTTTTGTGCAGCTCAGCTGCTCGATGCTTTTCTACTTCTTATCAAAAGGCTCTTTAAGATTTTTTATTCCCTCATACCATTTTGGAATGAAGATTTTTAACTCGTAAAAATCATTGTTTTTGTTCAATCTCGTTCCCGCGGGCTCTGGGAACGAGATTAGTTTTTGCTTTGTAATGTTGGTGCGCAACGCATACTCTTAAATTTATGAACCGCAGAAAAATTGACCACTGGCGCAGATCACGTGACTGACGTCATTTTCTAAAGGAATGACACCACGCGGTCCGACGTTGGTCAAACGTTTTAGGTTGTTTTTCGTTTCGAAAGGTGTTGTTTTTGTAGCGAAAGACTTCGATTATTAAAGTCGTCAGAAAATTTTTTAAGAACTTTCTGCGTTCATAGGAATCAACAAAGATTCTGGACAGCAATGTCGGCCACTCGTGATCATGATTACTGTTCCAAAGAAAACCCAAAAGAGATGGAAGTTCACGAAGAACTGCAAACTTTGGATGAGGCGCCAAGAACTCAGGGCTTTGACAAAGATTTACAAAGCTTTAACTTTATTGCCCCAGAGATCTCAGAGTCTTCGCATTCACCGGCGCACAGTACTGATAGTGGAATTGAAAACACCTTGGATCCCATTCTCGGTTGTCTGTCATCCCCGTTTGGGGACAAAAATTTTGACTTTGAAACACTCGCAGATGGCGAAAACTTGTTTGATTTTGATTTCCTGCTGGAAGACGAGTTAAAAACCCCGTTGAAAAATGGGAAAACAACAAAAACTCCCTCATCTATATCTCAGAAAGCTGCCAAACCGAACAGAAACGATGATTCACAGCCTCGAAAAGAGCAGGAAACAGGGAAAGTTTTGCCCCGCGCTGGTGGTGTACTCGAGGAAACAGTTCAAATGGAGAAGAATCGCAAAAATGCCATCGCTGCTCGAGAAAATCGGGAAAAGAAAAAGAAGTACCTCCAAAATCTTGAACAAGAAGCAAACAAACTTCGTGAGCAGAACACTTCTTTAAGAAATAAAGCGAAAGAACAGCAGTCGACCATAGACAAACTAACAGAAGAAGTAAATTATTTGAAAGGGGTTATCGCCAACCAGAGCACCATATCACTGCTCCTAAAAAACATTGTTAAAACACCGGGAATTTCTTTTTCGTCATCGTTGGTTCCAAGTGCCGAACCCGAAGCAGTTGCTGAAAAAGAACAGGAAAACCGACGGTACAGCACCAGGAAAAGATCTTCCGCTCAACCATTGTGTGAAGCTAAAAGACCTCGCGCCACAGTTTCGACTCCAGAAGCAAGGGAAGCCGGAATTTGTCTCCATGTTCAGCAAAATAAAGTCTGCCTGGAGTTATGCGCACGGTGCAACAAAAAGTCACGGAGATGTTAAATATACCCAGGTGACAGCTCAGGAGTAAAATGTCCGTATTTCTTTGCAAGTATATCATACATTTTTCTCAGAAGACGGAACATCCATGTCGAGGAATTGTTAAAAGATTTTATAGAAATCAAAATCATGACATAAGTTGGAGAAAACTAGATGAGCTATTGCTATAAATATTTTGTGTTCAGCACGCACTCGTCGTTTTCTCTCTTTTTTTGCAGGTTCCAGTACCCGTGGTGCAGTTGGCAAAAAGTGACAATCTCGGTTGAGATGTTGGCGATCCAAGGTCTCCATTATGCCACATGCCTTTACCCTTGGTTAGTATTGGAACATGTGGAATAAATTGTAGTTTGGCCTTCTAGTGATCCTAAGTAAAGCTGTGTTTTCTTTCATTTTATCTGCAGATTAGTTGTAGGCTTGTTAAAAAGCGGCTGTATTTTTAAAACAATTTTCAAGATTCAAAGATATTTGATGAAAAAAACTAGTTTACTTTGCAATTTGAGTGGTCATTCTTGAAAAGAGCTTTGTACGTGTTCAAGACATGTTTATATATTTGTATGTGTTATTTTCATTGTTTGTATGAAGTGCCCTTTCTTTGTTGATATTTTTGTGAAATAAAATATCGCTTTAGGCTGTATAACAGAATTAACCCTGGGGTTTGGAAATAATTTGTTCTTCACTGCAAGATGTTTTGGAAAGCTTACATTTGAAGCATTAGCTGTTTGTTGGAGCTGTTGATTCAACAAAGGACCAGTGCACCAAAAAACTCTTTACTGAAAGTTTGAGAAGGGACTGTGTCTGTAAATTTGATCGTATAATTTAATTCAGTTGTAAGTTGTAGTTTAATCTTTACCACAGTATCAAGGCCAGCTCTTTAACTGTTTGTTGCATTCTTCTGACCCAGTTAAGAACATTTTTTTTACACTTGAAATGATTTTGCATTGCAAGGGTGCCACCAGATTTTGTGTTGAAAGGGTTAACATTTTCGCAAGACAAATGGGAAACCAATGGCTGATAGCCAGAGTAGATTAGGGTGGTCCGGGGTCATACTCCCAATGTGTCTTTTAAATACTATATTAGGGACTTTCAGCAATGAGGATGCCAATGACGACGTGGCAAGGAACAAAAGTAATTACAATAACTGCATGTTGGAATGTATTGAGCTGAGCATGTGCATGTCCTCGCTCAAATCAGAACGTGAAAAGATCTTTTTAAAGTTCTCGGGACTAGGAGAACGTGAAAACAAAAATGTTCTCAGCATTTGTTTATCTTCAAGGAGGAACATATAATTGTTTTCTGCTCACAAAGTTTAAGGTGAAGAAAATAAAACCGTAATAACCCGAAGAAGGAAATAAAGAGCAAACCAGAAATATATTTTTTCTGAGCCATCGTCATCAGCATTCCCATCCTCATTGCTTAAAATCCGTATTATTTCAAAATAGCATTTTTAAGCAGCAAAACACACTAAGAATTTAGGCCACATTTTACACTACAAAATTTTTTAATTTGCTGGATAGCGATTTTTGTGCCTTGTCAATCTAGTTACAATTCACAGCCAGGTGGTGAGTGCCCCACAAGAAGGTAAATTTACCCCATAACTGGCTATTTATTAAACCACAGTATCATCTTGAAGTTGGTGACAGATTACAAGCTTTTATAGAGTGTTTAGGTAGTAGATAAGTTTATGTGATATGGTGTATTCTAAGCCAAAATTGTGTTGTACTTTATGTGATTGTTCTTTTGGGTTGGAAAATTGTGACCTGAAAAACCAAAGTGATAGGATTAGTGTAATATGTATGGTTTGCTTAGGAGTACAGAAGGCCAAGCTAAATAAGAATAAAGAACATTGGAGACTGACACCCAAACCTTTTCTCTCTCAAAGCCTCATCACAGAAACTATGGACAACTGCGATGGACTTGTAGGTAATAGTATTATTAGGCTGCCTTTGGCATCTCCGAGGTGCAAGTCATGAAGCAGTAGTGATTTGGTCAATTACTTGCAAGAGTCATTGCTTTTTCAGTGAGAATAAATATACTAAAAAAATATTCAAGGAAATTGTAAATAGTTGTACATAAAAAGTAAGGCTACAAATTAACAAAAAAAAAAGATGAATAGTATTTTTCAGATTAACTTTGTAGTTTAGAATGTCAACTTGCTCACGTTTGTTGGACAGTTAGAAGTGTTGATACCACATTTTGTATTATGAAAACTATATACAAGTTAATAAAAGTATTTGAGCACATGCTGTCTGTTGCAAAATATTATATACTAGTACCATAATACTTATTTATGAGTTATGTCAGTTATAACTTAGGACAATCTTATCAGACTTGCGAGAAGAGTAGGTTTAGTTGCACTGACACTCCTTCAGTTGAAAGTTTAATGTAAATCACTCAAATATCTCGGCATTTCATGTAAATCATGAAATATTTTATTAATCTCTAAACTAAGATAAATTTTGTATTAGCACTAGTATTCTTGTTTGTTATACTGTGTTCTTATCCTGGGTGACACTTACAATGTCAATAACATGACTTTGGTTCCACTTCAAAACTGAGCTACAATTCAACCCTGTTATTTTGAACTGGGTTATTTCGAAGTCCCCATTACTTTGAACTAATATTTATTTCCCTTGCTTTTGAATACCATGATAGTGTGTTTAAGGGTGACCCCATTATTTTGAACTCCTGCTATTTAGAACTATTTTCTCCTTCCGTTGGGACTTCGCAGTAACGGGGTTCAACTGTATTTCCTTCAGTATTTCCTCCATATTCTGGAAACATATTAGTGTCTCTTCAATCATCAAAAATGTCAGGATTTTGATATCTGAAATTATATCAGATGACTGTGTGTTCAAAATTCATAAGAAGTTTTTTTTCCTTTTATCTTCCAACTACGTAGAAATTTTTAATGTTTTTACCCCCATGTTGTAAAAGAGTCCTTAAATTTTTTCTTTGAAATTTTGTTTTAAGTGCATTCATTGAATAGAAGAAAAATGACAACTCATAGGTACTTAAAGGAAACAATAATGACATCCAGCAATGGTTACATGAAGAAGAATTAACCAATCAAGGGGAGGTGGTTGAACAAGATTTCATTTTATTTTAATTTAGTAATTTCTATACAACTTGGACGACAACTATTTTCATTGTGAGAAAGTTCCTTGAAATCCCACAATCAGAGTGAATTTGTACAAGTTTCTAAATGGAAAAACCTAGAAATAAAAAATTTTACAGACAGGAAATAGAGCTTTATGACAGGTAACTAAGAAGCCTGGAGTTTTGGTATTTGAAAATTCTGAAACCATTCGGGATAATGGTCAGCACCTTGCTTTGGGTATTCTGGCAGCCCAAAGAATTCCTATTTATTTTTGCTTGCCCTAAAACAAGATTTGTACACCACCTGAAATTCCTTGAATTTTGGTATTTTTTGTTCCAGGCCTGGGATTCCTTGAAAAATGGTTTTTTTTAGAGAAAGCTGGAAAAGTCCTTGAATTTTGAGTTAACAGCCCATTGGTGTAATTTGTGCCGTTAGAATTATGTTTAGACGTAAGTTTTGTTCATACAAAAGCTCTTGATCGTGACTCACATTCTCACTTTGGAGCAGTGTTGCTGTACACACTCCACCCCTGTCCCTTTTCCCTAAACAAAACCTACTTTTTCTCCTTGTGATGGTTGATTGCAGCTGGTGTCATTAAAAGTGCTTGACATGGAATCTGAATCAGGAATTTAATTGTGGACTAATATTAAGCATTAGATGATCCTTCAGCTTGAATCAATCTTTGGAGGCTTCAGATCTATCATCAGTTGAGGAATTTTCAATGTGAAAATTTCACAGTTTTCTTTCCTGTCTTAGTCATGATCATTTTTGATGACTTTTCTTTTGAGTCCATTTCTGATGTTTGAATGTCGGTGATAGAAAGGTAAGAAATATTACTTTCCTCTAAATAAAAGACCTAAAATAGCCCTATTTCCTGCTATTTATTCCTCAAAGCCCCTAATTTTCTTCCTAAATTTTGTCACAAATGGGCCAGAATGCATGCTTGTCACAAAACTTAGCAAGTGTGAGTCAATCCGTTTGCTGAGTCAAAACTGAGTCCGAGCCAAGTGATCAAGCCACTAACCCATGGGGTTATGGTTAGGAAAGCACAAGTTGTTGCAGTCATAGATTTAACATCTGACAGGAAAATGTATCACTGTGCCAAATGCTTTCTTTGAGGGCCTATTACTTGTAATTTAATGCAAACCTGACTTCCCTTGATTTCGACTAAAGTCATTCTTCAGAGATAGTTTTTAAAAATATATATCTGTTATTACCGCTGACCTGCAGTGACTTACTGACTTTGGTCGATTGACTCGTACTCGGATTTGACTCGAGCTTGATTTAACTCGGTTGCCTGATAAACTCTTGCAAATGTACCTATGCTGAAATTGGAAAGCATGACTCAGTAGTTATTTTGGTTCAGTTTTAAATCTTATGGTTGTGTTTGTTACTGCACAGAAGATTGGACCATTTATTGTCGTGGTAATAGTAACTTGCAATAGCAGCATGTTGCCTATCTCATCTGTTATCTAGCACTATTACAGTCCCTGGAAATCCTTTAAACTCCACAAGTATGAATCGAAATTCATAGCTTCCTCTTGAACCCTGTCCAAATATAATGATAAAGCAAACTGTTACTGACAAGAATCTAAGCTAGAAGCAGTGTCTAAAAGATTATTCAACTTTAATAAGATAAATGAGTACAATCAATGGAGATATATGAGAAAGGTGTTTGACACATTATTATAATAATTACAATTTCCTCAAATCTGATTGGCTCATTCCTAACTCTATTTTTCCCTAATTGCCTTGGAAAACTATCTCATAACTTGTTATTGGCTACCTGTTATTGGGACAGTTGAATGAACCAAGCACAATCCGGGCTTCAGGATTTCTGACCAATCGCCAACAAGTAGTGATAACAGACAGAAATGGACTCCACTCTGCTGTTACCATTACAAATGTTATGAAAATGAGTAAAAATTAATGTTTTTATCTGCAAAGATTTCGTCTTTCAGTTTAGTTTTAATTATTGTAATTATAATAATAAATTGGTAATAGGACTTCGTATTCATCCAATTCTGTCTTATCATTACTTGTGATTAAACAAATTGGATATGCCCTCATCCAATTTTGTTAATCACGGGTAATGATAACAGAATGAATTGGACTCCACTCAGTCCTATTACCATTACAAACTAAGGGAGGCAGTGTTACATATTGTCTTCACAATAAAAATTCTAGCATGATTGTTTTGTCTTTGGAAAAATACCTGTTTGACATCGGCATGCACTGTCCCCTTTTGTTTGGGTCCTGAGATATAAAACTTGACTCGCATGTAGTTCTCTCCATTGACGATATATTCTTGGTAGCTGTTGACAGTAACAAAAATCAGTGCTTTCTTTTGTTAAAAATAATGAATAATTGCCCTGGATATCTCATATAGAATAATATTTAAGCAGATTCAGATATTTTTGAAGAGGTGAAGCTAAAATTTGACCAGTTTTTACAGCACTGGTACGACAGAGTAAACAAAACCTAAATCTTTATAAAAAATGAATATTTAATATCAATTGTGAAGGAAGTGGCTGCCGATTCTTCCTAGCCAGAGGGTAATGGTTATCACTCAGCAGCTCGGATCTTGGTGTGGAAGTTGATTTTGCAGAGGAAGGAAAACTGGAGTCTCCAGAGAAAAACCCTCTGAGAAAGCCTTTTTTTTAAAATCTAATAATTTTGATAAAAACTCAAACTTAAATTGTTAGTAAGAGTGTTGTACAAATTTATTTTTCATGTGAAGTCATCAGTTTTTACATCAGTAAAAATAATTATACAAACAACTAAAATATTGTCAAGTATTTTCATGACTGTCATTATAATTATATAATAAAATAAAAAGCAAAATTAACTTTTATTTAGTAATCAGGGTTTGTATGGAGTCTAGAAATCTAAAAAATTTCTGGAAAGTATGGAAAATGTCCAGGAAATAGAGCAAATGTCTGGATTTTCTTTGCTTTACTTCTGGCGAAGACAAAAAAATCCATTGACTCTGACTAAGGGGCAAACCATTAGACTTTTGAGGGAGGGGGGTGGGTGGAAGATTTTGAAAAATAAATAAATAAATATTCTACACTATCTTAGAGAAATAAAAACATTTCTTGCACTGACTCGATCTTCCAAGCGCCACCCCCCCCCCCCCAAGTCTAATGATCTGCCCCTGAACACAGAGGCGGTAAAAGAAATAATAACATGGTCAGTTTTTAGAACTTTTTTTATCTGCATTGATCACTGCATGACCTAATTTTGAGTCTGGAAAATTGAGGCAAAGGTCCAGAAAAAGCCTGGAAGAAAAGGTCTATTTGTACGAAGTCTGAGTAAGGCCAAATAAAATAATATCTGTGGTTCCAGTCACCCGACCGACCCTAATTTTTTAGCCCCAAATCGCCAACCCTATAACATTTTGTTGTTTCTTTTGCCACATTTTTGAAAATAAGTTTTCTTTCTTCCCATCAAGATTTTTTAAAAATTTAATATCTGCTGTCTTTTTTCGAATATAACTACAGATACAATTAAATAAAATGTAGAATCATCCTATATTGATTTGTATATAAACCACAGCAAGATGGTGTGGTGCCAGTGGATCGACTGCATGCTATATTTTTAAAAAAATCTTGTGCTTACATCAATAATCGTACTCATAAACTCACTGAAACTGAGATGGCAAATGAAAAGACATTTGTGAAATTTGGCTAGGAGACGAGAAACATGCTCATGTAAATCTTGAAGCCAAAGCAACTAAAAAAAATTCCAGTCACTTTGCCAACCAAATGAAACAGCATATTACTTTATAATTGGAAGTAAAAGTAAAAGACAAAAAGTAAACCATTGTATTAGCTGGGTTTGATGCTTCACAGAAAACCAAGTCCAAAACAACAAATAAATAAAAAAAACTAAAAAATAAAATAAAATATTAAATCCAACCAACTGACCCCATTTGTTCAGAGTATGTGACTCGAACCACAGATATTATTTTGTTTGGCCTAATGCATCATGAAGTCTACTTCCAACCAGTGCAGACAATACCTACCATTTTGTAAAACAAATGTTTTAAAGTTAAAACTTTCTTTGAAATGTAGGTAATGCAAGCTTATGAGTTCAGCTAGCCTGCAATGCAGACGAGCTAAGCTGACCTAAACACTGTAAAGTTTGTCTGTGTTGCAGGCTCTAAGCTTGCTAAATCCTTTGAGAAACCTAAGTTGCCCACTGGAACCTGTGGCTGTCCTCTGGTTTATATAGTGTTAAGGGTGAACGGTTAGACTTTCAAGGCTGGAGGGCGGAGGTTTGGAAGATTTTGAAAATGAATTTCCAGCAATACCTGCTGAGCGAAAAAAATCCAGCAGATAAAGGTGGTCACATAATCCTCTTAAATTTTACAAAACAAATATCTTACAGTATCTTGGAGAAATAAAGAAAATTCTTGCACTGACTAAATCTTCCAACCCCCCTCCCCCCTTAAAAGTCTAATGGTCTAAGGGGATGAGAGTCATTGATTCCCCCAGGACAGAACACTAATCTGTCTCAGGTTAGCCCCAGAAGCTGGTACTTGTAAGGGTTGAAAGCGGAGCCAACTTTGGTGGAAAGAGAGTCACATTTTATTCAACACTCAGCTGAGCAGGGATTTTGAACATGGGAGACTTGTGGTTGGAACCATGGTGCCAACCACACCACCATTACAAAGATATGAACAAAAAATAAATAATACCTGACATGTCGTCTCCTGCCCCTTGATGTTTCTTCACCATAAGCTTTCATTGGTTCTCCAACTGCATCCATTACCTGATGATAAAATGGTATTAAAACAAATTTGTAAAACAGAATCTCAAAAGACGTTGGTCTGTCATGCAGTAGTTTTAATATAATACTAAGATCTGTTAAAACAATCAAAACTTTTTGTGCATATCAGAATTTGAAAGGGTGATAGAATTGAAATATTGCATAGAATCAGGGTTTGTACAGTCCAGACATTTTCTAGACCTTTGTGCATTGCCTTATTGAACCAATTTTTAGTTACGCAGACACAGCCTGGGGTGAACTACCCGAGAGAAGCATCACTAGTTTGCAACGA
>JAOEJH020073030.1:0-10168 GCA_025448215.2 Palythoa grandis
GTAAGTAATAAGTACTTTTACTTTCGAAATTTGAAGAGAGTAGAATAACCATTTTTTGATCATAGTGACACTTTAAGAATTAAGAATAACCTCATGCACAAGTGTCAAATGTAACACAAAAATCCTAATTCTAAAATCCTGGGCCAGGTTGTTCAAAGGCAATTAACTTTAACCCTGGGTTAAGCCATAATTCAGACAGCAATTTCTTCTCTAAGGAAAGGTTTATGGTTCTTATAACAATAGTGAATACACAATATTCCACATTAAGTAACAAGTTGACCAGCAGAGTAATTGTACCTATGAGAACATCCATGGAGTTCACTGAATCTTGTTGAGCCTGCTTTTGTATGAAGAGCATCGACGTTTTGCGTAACGAGCCAGTAAACTGATCCAAGCTGCTCCAGTTTTGCCAGGGCAAAATGGTTTACATTTGGTTCAAAGGAAGAAAACATGGGCCAACCGACATAATTCCTTGCCCAGTAACGCTGTCTGTTTACTGGGCAGCGTAGAAAGTCACGGTAGTCCATAGGTCTAGATTCACTTACTGCGTACAGTCCAACTCCTTCTGAGCGATAATCGCGAACACCGGACTCAGTAGAAATGCCAGCACCGGTCAAAACGAAGAGCTTGTCATATTTTTCCACAAGTTCGTCAAGTTGTGCAATAGAGTCATCAATATATTGTTGTGTTGTAATGCACTTCGGGACAAAGCGTCTGTTGGTATGAGAAAATCGAAAGCTTATTGCAGCTATTTGAGTAAACCGCAGGAACATTCTGCTGCTACTGACCATGTGAAACATTTTACACCTAAAAGTTGTGCTAAATATCTTACGTAACCCGTGTTTAAGATTATCTTTACTCCAAAGAGCCGCCATCTTGTCACGTGGTAAGTATGGATGCACATGCGCTGGAGCAGTCCCTCATTTTCCTCTTTCTCGCCCAAGTTTCTTCGCACGCGCTACTTTTGAGTTTTTTCGACAGACAAAAGAGGAAAAACAGAAACTCCTCCTTGTAAATACAGGTGGACAAGGCTAACGAAAACCTCTGTTTGAAAATAACGCCTGGATTTGTTTTGCCACATTAACCGGTAAGCAATACTTCTAAGTCTTTCTTCATCTGAATCACAGCAATAAACTGCCTAGTTCATATGATATGAGGCACAGACAACGGTATTAAATATGGTTTGCCGATGTTGTTGCCGACAGATGTTGCGATTCTTATAAGTACGCCTTACGATGTGAGCTTCGGCATTCCGGCAACAAAATTGACACGTGTTATGCTTTGCTCATGTGGTACTTCTTAGCTTCTTCTTAGTCCTGAAACTTCGGGGTAAAAGTGTATGGCAGGTGGATGATGTCAAAATTGACGATACCGAACTGAATGGTGTATCAACATTAATATAAATAAATATATAAATGTGGAATGCATCACGATCAAATGGCACACTTTTAAAGTGGCACACTTTCGAGCCTACCATCGATCCGAATGAAGGTTATTACCGTAACGAACGGAATATGTTCTCAGTTACGTATCTGCTACCTCATCAAACTGAATAGATCACCCTTTATTCAGTGACACACTTAGAATTAGAATGATTTTAAAAAAACTTCCCATAATTTTGACCAACTAGAGCCACACCAAATGGAATTTGGTACGACCGAATTAATGAGGTACGACCAAACTTTATGGCTCCCATCACTGAATGGCATTCTGGACTTTTTCGGCCTCCACCGTGGAAGTCTTTGCTGAATCTTGATTCATCATGGCGGACGAGTTGATAGTGCAACTAGAAGGGCATTGCTCGACGTGTCGAGGAGACTACAGTCGTACTTGTCTGATGAATTACTAGAGGCCGAGTGATTTTGGAGGAGGAAAGGCCCAGAATGCCACTTGCAGTGGGCCATTCTGTTCCTAGCCGGGTTAACTACTGAACGTTTCAATGACAAAATGTTGTCACTTCTGGTTACACGAACTCTCTGATAACGATATCTTAACTTGTTAAAGATTTTTGCATCTTGTACACTAAATTTATCAGACTTCTGTTGGCCGTTGATAAAAGAACTCAAAATCTTTGCCATACTTTGAGCCTTTAAAGCTTAAGAGTTGTTCGTAAAAGTAAAGTTTTTGGAGTTCTCACCTTCTTTAGCTAATATTGGAAATGAATTTTGATTCGTAATTCTTGTAGAACTTAGGGGAACAATTTGAACTTTGCTTATTTTAAAGAAAAATTAAAAAGTTCTTCCTGCTTTGCTTCAACACTGAACGCCTACATTAACAAATGAAATGTGTACTTGCTAACGGAAGAAAAGCGAATGAATGATACCCGGGCTTTTGTCATGTCAAGCCTCAAGGCAAGAATGACCGTACAAACGTACTGTGTTTGTGTCAAAAATCTTAGCTGAATAAGCTCTGTGCCGTGGCTTTTTAAACTGACTGTGGTTACTTTGCTTTTTTGCTGAATCCAAGTCATTAATAGGTTATATTAAAAGATAAAAATGTTGGGACGTTTCGATTAAAAATACTATAACGTTCTTCAGCAAAAGTTAAAAACGGCGTTCAGTTGTAAATGAGAAGCTTTAAAGAAGGCGAGAATCCCTTGGGGATTGGCTACGATTTTGTACGGTTCGCGAATTGAATGCCATGCTTCCAAGAACAATCTGCGTGACCACTGAGAACAACGGTGAGTACGAAATAAAATTGAAACTGAAACTGCTCTATTATTTCTATACGGTCAAAGTCAAATTCACGATATTTTCGCATGCATTGTTGCGCTAACAGAGTTTTTGTCACCCGTAAAAATAATAGGTTGTTATTGACGAACTTAATTATAATTTCATATGTATTATAACGTTGTATGCGTCTCCGAGAGTTTTGTATTTCTTTAAGCAATGAATAATTACCTAATTTAATGAGAAAAGGTTTTCTTATGATTGCCAAAAACATAAACACCTTCTAAGGAACGCAGAGGTTAACTTGATCTGATCTGTTGATACTTCCCCAACCTTACATCGAATTGCCGGTTTTCAACTGACATCACGGCGGCCTTAATTGTTGGTGCTCTTGAACAAAAGAATTTTGATGATTTCTTTTGTTTAGGGCACCAACATGGCCGCTTTGTCTTTCGTCTTTGGCGTCTCTAGGGAGTGTGTGAATACCAAGATTACGGGAAAAAATGCTTTAGTTATGGCGGAGCAGCATTATGGAATTCTATTCCTCGTGACATTAGAAAATGTTATTATTAAAACCTGCGCAGCTTCAGGTTGGGTGCGTTGAATGCTGTTTTTTTAAATCTTTGAAGTTAACTTTCTTTTGTTTGGTATCTATTTCCGCTCCGCCTCGTCAATCTATCCAGTTAAGATGTTGGACGAACATTTCTCGAGGCTGAGCGGAACGCGGCTACTTTGAAAACGTAACTGAAAATTATGGATCATTCATTTATTCATAAACAGTTTTACCATGCTAGTAACTCCAAAGCCATTTCTAATTCGAGCCAGACTTCGATTTTGCCACCATGCCCTATCATTCATAATATTTATTTTTCTTCAGTGAAAGCAGCGTTCGCGCGTACTCACAAAACCGAATCATTGACCGAGTTGACCCGGGTATAATAAGCATTGAAAAAAGTTGTCCCGGGGAAGTGGTGCGAGTCGGAACCGTTAACGCCTTGAGCGTTCAGCAAAAGCTTATCAGGGTTTCTAGGTTCATGATCAGCACTTCGTTGGAATCCCTCTCAGAACGGAATAATTAGGAAAAACATAATACAGAAAAATCAGGCTTTACGCCGAGATCTGCGCCGTCTCCCCAATTAGTAATATATGGCTATTAGTCTGACAGACGTATAGCTAGAAGAACTAGAAGATTTGAGACGTAAATAAAGTTATTATTAATTATTATTATGTTGAGAAACAATTTTCCTACCTTCTGTTTATTTCTAAGGGTTAAAAATATCAAACTTTCAAAGCCTTCGCCGAAAATATTTTATCAGCCCAGCTCTAATCAGGGTAAAGCTTGCGCTCAAGTGAGTTTTTTCAAGTGTTCTTGAAAATACTGAAAAATACCCTCAGATGTTTTTCTACAACTTGTCAGACGCTTCACGGAATGTTAACCATTTTAACTTTAGGACTTTAGATTCTCTTGCAAGACGGATAATTTGCTGGTCACGTCCCATCGAATTTATGTATGTATAAGAAACATAAGAAACAAAAGAGCCACGAGTTGCACAAATTAATAACACAGAATGTTATGACAACCGAAAGGCCAGACCAGAAATATGAGGCACCTGCTCCCAACAGATGTGGCTTCATAGCTCAGTTGGTAGAGCACTGCACCGGTATCGCAGAGGACACGGGTTCGAATCCCGTTGAAGTCTGAATTTTTTTCGGGCAACTTATAAATTGTACACTAAAGAGGCGACATCTGTCGCGAAGGTACAACATTTACGCTTGTCGGATAGGACAAAAAACAAATATACATGTATGTTTTATGTATGAATTAATTTAGTCGTAATTTAGTCGTAATTTAGTCATATTGTCACTAAAAAGCCCCAGTGGGGAGCGTATTGTATTCTATGTGGTAAATACAATTAGAGAACGAAAGGTTCTGTAAATGGGGATCATCAGTAGACATAAATATCGACTGCAAAAGTGTTAGTTCACTCATAGAAAACTTGATTCCCCTTTTGAGCAACTCCTAATAATTAAAGACGTTCTTTCCCTGTTTTCTTTAGACTAAAAATAACCTCAGGATCTAAACTCAGAAACTATTGCAAGAGACCAAAATAATTAAAGACTGTTGTTCTGTTGGGAAAAATTGAACTAAAACAATAAAAACAATATGATTTCGTGATGAAGTTGTCCTTCAGTAGCACATATCGGCTATCTCCTCGTGTGTCAGTTTTTTGTTCTTACCATGGTTTGACGTTATCTGTGATCTATTACTGAACAGACGCACGGCAACATGGAATCTATTTGTTAATTTTAGTATTATAATCATTAGCGTTTTACATTGTTATATGCATACAGTAGCCCTTTTGTATTTTACTCACCATTGTCCTTTTTACTTTAACTCGATTTACCCTTATAGATTTAGAACTTAGAATAGATACTCTCATTTAGATTAACTCTAATATCGAGAGGGCTGTCAGCGGTTTGCTCGAAGCCTACGAAGGTGGCTTGGTACCTTCGCCGATGTTATGGCTGGCATGGCGGACTGTTTAAACAATTGTTTAAAGGAGTTTAGAGTGTCAGAAGACACAACGTCCGGAGGAAGAGAGTTCCAAAGTCTAATAGTTCTTGGCAAAAAAGAGTGTGTAAAACACTGATAACATTCCTTATGCTGTCTAGTAGCCAGATAGTCTACACGGGCAAGCGAAGCAGACGGGGGCTTATAGAAAGCGCATTAACATACTGCAACTTTTCTGTTTTATATTTTTATCTCTGACGACGCCGTAGACCGCGAAAGCTTGGACATTTTACCATAAAAACTTTCAGTAGACGCGGCCTCATTCGAGCCAATTTTATATTTTATTGTCAATAAAAACAATATTGCAACAACATTAACATTCAGCTAATACTCAATAGATTTTTCCGTACCAAGGATCTCTTCACTCACACGTCGTATTTTAGTTTGTTGGCGCTGGTTTTAATGCCAGCTATGTTGGCGAGACTTCCGCCATTTTGACACCCTTCGCACGGATAAGGGATCGCACACTTTAAAACAACTTAATCAGTCGCAATTATGCCGCGAGAAGTGCTCGTCTGAATGTTTTACCATCATATTCATAGATATTGATAAGGCAAACACCGGGTTTAGCCTTAAGATCAGAGAAACCCTCCACATGCATAGATTGGATCGCTGAACCAACATGCAATTATATCATGCCAATTCAAACCTCGGTCATTAAACTTTTGTTATCTGTGTTTATTGTCTTTTATTCATTCTATTCTCTTCAATGTATAATTCCAAGTTTCGTATGTACTTATTTTATTCTATTGTAAACAATTTGTTTCTAACGACTCACTACCATTCTGACAATGGCAGAAGATGCCGAAACAAGTAAAGTACTATGATGAGTGTCGTGTATGCTTTGAATGATTGAGCTAAATATATGTAGAATATCGAAAATATTAGATCCGTCTTTCGAAACAAATTGTTCTCGACTCATTCATATAATTTGTGTTACATTATCACCTGTGAACACAGCCCAAATAGGACACCTACGTACACGCCCTCCTGTCACCGGGCAATAGAAGATGGAAGTAATATTTGTACGATAAAGCTTACAGCAACAATGCCCCAATGTTCATCTGAAAGAATTGACAAGTTTTAAAACCGTAACTTTTTTGCAGGCTCTATTGATTATCTTGCCTCTTGGTTCATTTTTGTTTCGGTTGAGTTATTACTGCGTTCTATTCCTGTCTCGATCGACGTTTCGCACGTGTACTAACTTGGTCTGTCTTCGCCAGAATCCGATTAGTCTTTTTAAAAAGTGTTGTTATCTATTGTTCGATGTTTGCACATGTGTTAAGTTTGATGGAAAAGTTCAAAGTCCATTCAATTTCTTGTACGGAATCGCATCAGATTGACTCGAAAATTTTAGAAAAAATCAGCGAGTTTTTTTGTTGTTGTTGTTTTTATAGTGTCTTGAAACTATTGGTACCTTGTACTAAACTTTTTTTAACGACCATCTGACCTATTGGTCGACCAGAGAAGCGTGAACGAGAGCGGAAGACAGGAAGAGAGCGGGATATCAGTGATAAATGAGAAAATTGAGCTTAGCCTTTATCTTTGCTTTTTACTATCAGATTGTGGGGTCGTAAATAAAAATAAGGAGAGCAGCATTTGCTGATGATTGAACAAGAATCCAAGTCGCCGAACAGTGATTTCTTGTTTTGCTTCATTCACGCAGTCTAGATCGTGTAGATAAGTCTTTCTCTCTTCGCACTGTTATCTCAGCTATGATATAGTTAGTTACCTCCATAACAAGCCACATAATATCTTCACCAGTAAAGGCCAACGGAAAAAAAACAAAATACAAGTACTAATCGGAATTAAACTTGAGTTTTCCAAAGTTCTACGGGTTACTTGTGTATCGCGAAAGAAATGGCTGTCATGAAAGAACGTGGATCCAGTATGCATTGCGAGCCAGAAGGAATTTAATTTCCGCCTACGCCAATTTGATTTCAATTTGATTTCCGTCCACGCAATTAATTGTCCACAAATCCGTCCCTCCACAACAACTCATTCATTGCGTTTGCGCGCATATGAATGAGTTAAAAAACCAGTAATAGGAATGCAGCATATCAGTTCTTCCGCAATTCTAGCATCATGCAGGTTTGTGTACAAATGTTTTGGTGTTGCATTTCTTTGTTTTTCTGCTATGTTTTGCTGCATTAAAACTGTTGTACTCGTGATGTCTTTGTCAAAGCAGAGTTACTGAGAAAGGAAGAAGGGAGTTCTAATGAATGGGTTTTACATGTAAAAGCATAATTCCAAATACAGTTTCCTGAGCAAAACCACATCTCAGAGATATAATCACTATATTTATATATGACAGCGCAAGCTAGCCAAATGCACACTACAAAAAGTCATTCTTAAAGCCCATGTAAACGGACGCAACAAGTGCCAACATTGTTGGGTCCAACAATGTTGGGAGTTGTTGGCGATTGTTGCGTGGTGCATGCAAACGGACGCAACAAGTGCCAACATTGTTGGGTCCAACAATGTTGGGAGTTGTTGGCCATTGTTGCAAGGTGCATGCAAACGAACGCAACAACTTCCAACATTGTTGGCGATGGACTAGAGAAGCGATGCATTCTGGGACAGTAAGGTCTATGCAAATGGCTGCAACAAACCCCAACATTGTTGTGAGCTCCATGCAAACGGGCGCAACATGTTGGGGTTACGCTTCGCCGGTCACAGAACAAAAGAAATGTTGGCACTTAATGCGCCGAAAGTTTGACCGATTTCAAATTACACACAACAACATCCAACAAGTCACAACAACTCGCAACAAGTGCCAACATGCCATGCAAACGGACGCAACATGTTGGGCCCAATAATGTTGCGTGTTGTTGGTCGACAATGTAGCGTCCGTTTGCATGGGCCTTTAAACTTTTCCAAGTACTGCTGACAAAAGGTCCTCTCAAGTTTATAATCCTTTGCCTTTGTCAGTGATTGGCAAAAACTCCAAAAAACAGGTCATCAAGTTTCTGGGTGGAAAATCATAGATTTTGAAAGACCATAACAGATTTGTTATAAAACTGTTCAGTTCTTCGTGATTTTCTCACAAAAGAAAAAGAATGCTATCACATTCATTTGAGATACTCGTGATTTATTGCGAAAATAAAAGTAAAAGATTAAGGTGCATGCATATATATGCCAGTTGTTTATTTTTTTTTATGCACAAGAGCAAATAAGATGGGCGGTGAATTTGCATAAATTCTACTTTAGATTTAGTTATTGCACTGTTTTTCAATTTAATGTTGAGATTTTTATCATATTTTATGTGTTTCGTGCATTGAATACCTTGCAGTTAGATTCGCAAGTCAACGACTGTGTTACAAATTCTGGTTATTGCCAGTGATTCTGATGTAACGAGTTAGGTATGCAGGAGTCGAACTTCCTGTCAGTAGAAAATGGTGTGATTAATTGGCAGCAGATGTATCTTCTTACACGAGGTGGATTTATTGTTTTTTTTTTAAAATTCTTCTCACGTATTGCTGACATAAGAATCACACGTTTTCTGCTGATATAAATTCTGCTTGAGTCTAGCTTATACAGGCCCGTTCTCATCGGCTTTTGTTTGCTTTTTGTGCATGGACTTCCTGGTTTTATAAAACCCATCTTATATGGGTTATTATAAGTCTTTATATTTATCTGTCTGAATACATTAAAACCCAAAACACTCAGGGCATTTTTGTTCTTACAGCTAGAGAGTTGAAAAAAGCAATGTCTTGTCTTTGCAATGTTTTTGCTGCGATGTTTCATTGGCTAACTGCAGCTACTGTAAAAACAAGGCGGGAACATCCGTCGCACGTCTAACGATCTTTGTTTCGTTATTATTTAGTATTAATTTGTTTTTCTTTTAAGTTTTCGGCGTTTTAGAGACTAGTAGTAGTAATGTTTTCTTTTACAGTTATTCTTATATTTGAATGGACAATTTTTTTAAAAAAACTATGTATTAGATCAAGACATCAATCAACGCACCACGTTTTTGTCAATAACTAAACGTGGGAATTAGTTCGTCCTGATACGTGCCGTGTGTCGTGTCTCGCGTTTACTTTTGCTGTTTCGAAAGACAAACTGGAAAGTTATCTATATTAAAACATGGTAAAACAAAAACATTTCCTGAGGGAAAACATTCCTCAAAGTACAGCAAGCAGTCTGTCAGTACAATTAAATGCGTATTTTACAATACAAAAGTCGGCTTTTTACAACTTAAGTTTGAAAGTAAAGGCAGCGAGTTTAAAGCTAATAAAAGGTTCGGCAGATGTTCGATATACCAAGTGAGGTGTCATCGTTCATTGTTTGATTGTGACAGTCTATTGTCTTGTTCTTTGTGCGCGTGCCGCAACAACATTGTCACTTGGTATATCGAACATGTAGCTAAGGTTCACACATTTCGGTTTCAGTATTTACGTAAAAATTATCTTTTTATAACAAAGCGCAAACTACGGTGGCTCTGAAGGGACATCCACTTTTTTAGCGACTTTTTATATTTTGGAGCGATATTTTACCCTTTAGCGACTTTTTTAGCAACTTTTCTAGCGACTTTTTTTAGCGACTTTTTAGCAACTTTTTAGCGACTTTTTTAGCGACTTTTTTGGCGAGATATTTTCACTGCAGGCGCAAATCCAATGCACAAGGAATAGGTTGTGTGTCAAGATGACTAACGGTTTGCATTACTGCTGTTTTCCTTGCTTTTTTTTTGTTTTTGTGCTAGCAATTTTTTTTCCTAAATCAGTTGCAAACACAATAGAGTTTATAAGAATACAACTTCACAAAAGTTATCATGTTACATTTAGAAATAAAGGAAGATTGCACAGTGCTGGTATTCACCTAAAGTTCATTAGAATTGCTTTTAGACACCATTCTAAATATAAAGCCAGGGGGACTACTTTTTTTTGGGGGGTCCCCCTCCCTCCAGAGCCTCATGCAGGCCTCTGGT
>JAOEJH020073126.1:0-2500 GCA_025448215.2 Palythoa grandis
AGATACCACCAATACACCTTCGCTTCCACAGCCCCTGTTCTTCAGATACCACCAATACACCTTCGCTTCCACAGCCCCTGTTCTTCGGATACCACTAATACACATTCGCTTCCACAGCCCCTACTCTTCAGATACCACCAATACACTTTCGCTTCCACAACCCCTGTTCTTCAGATACCACCAATACACCTTCGCTTCCACAACCCCTGTTCTTCAGATACCACCAATACACCTGAATTATGGATTCATGGCCTGGATATTAAGATTGTAGATTACAAACGAAAACTACTTACAAAGGCATTACTATTATTATCAAAATTTCACACTTAAGGTAATCTAAGGTCTTGAATTCTGCATTTTATACTCTGGATTCTAGAGTCCCTTGACTGGACTCCTGATTGGTCAATACATCTGCATTCTTGATTCCTGAACTAAGTCCAAAGATTCTTGATTCCAAACAAAAAAATACTTTGGATTCTGGATTACAGATTGCCTATACATGAGTCATATCAAACGTTATACGGACAATCCCAATATGCATAAGTGAATTTCTTAGTGACTGGATAAGCCAATACACCATACCATATATGTTGATATGATAAGCCAATACACCATACCATCAGAACTGTCCTCCCGCAGCTCACGGGCTAGCGCAAGATCAAAGTGCGCGCGGTTGTTTTCGCAAACAGCAATGACCTTCCTGATACACTCAGTGGCAAACATTCTGGTGGGCCATCGAGGAGCCACTTTTGGGTGTGTGTCCTCTGGTCCTTCATTGATTGTCATACCCCCACCTTCATCACCATCATCACCCTCATCATCACTTTTGTCATCACCTGGTTAATCACATCAGTTAACATTAGCTACTACTTCATAAAAAATAAACTTCCAAGATAACTCTCCCTTAGCCAAAAGCACGCACAAGGCTTTGAAAAGAAAATTCAATTTTAAAAACATCAGTAAAGACATAATATGATAGAATAAAATACGATAGATATTTCTGATGTTAACGGTTATATCTAGTTAAAATGAGACGCATTAATAAATCTCGGGTAAGGATTTTTAAAACGTTTCTATTGTTGTATGTAAATAATTGTAATACATCTTTATAATAGACAAGTTTGCAGTTTGTAGTTGCCGCCGATCGTACTGAATACAGATAAGTTTTGATTAGTTAACCTCATTCAAATGTTAAACATTTAAACATTGCAATCTAGTTTCGAGGTTAACACAATTGTTTATACGTTGGGGGTATGACTTGTCACTCTTTCTCTCCCACTGGTGTTTTGAAATTTAATAATTCTCAATGATTCATTTTTTCAACGATTATTTAACAATAGCAAAATTGATGCATTAAAAATTTGAAGAATTGTTTTATGATTCCAAATGATAAGTAGAACTCAAATACAAATTGAGTTTTGTTCTCAACAGTACAAACGATGTACTTACGAAGTAGATGTTTATATTGAGATTTGAGCCTCCATAGAAACAACTACACAGTCTCACCTGCTTTTTCTGCAGTTTGCTGAGCTTCTTGTCCCTTCTTTTGTTTACCACCCTTTTTTGAGGCGAGGACATCTCGACACAACCCAAGCCAGTGAGTGAGATTATCAGGTGCCAACGTGCTAAGCATGCTAATAAGAGTGTCATGAATATCTGAGCGCATGCGCACATCCACTTCCGTGTCCAGCATTCCAAACAACGCCCCTGTGGAAAAAATAGGCACAGGGTTCCTACTCTTTTTCATAAACAGTTCCCAGCACTTTTCTAGGACTCAGATCGATATTTCCAGGGCTCCAAGACACCAGCCTTCTATTCACGTTTTATACCCCACCCGGATTTTATCTAATGTCCACAAGTCAAAACCAAAAGGGACTCCCTGCTTCAAATAAATTTTGCACAGGACGCCAAGTGCACGGGAAAATTCAGATGGTTAAAACCATTGAGCTGTTCTAAACGGAAAACCTAAAAAATTTTTATTTAACCCTGGGTTGGTGTTAATCAGCTTTTGAACAACTGGGCCCAGAACTTTACATCCAGTCCTGTAAAATACTATGTAACAAAATTCTAGAACTTTCGAGGTTTTTCAGGGCCCACAGGAACGATGTAGCTGTTATTGAATTGTGCTCTACTTTCTTCACAAACCATAACAAACTAACCTGGACAAGAAAGTAAACAACTACAGAAAAAAAATAACTAAAATTAGTTTTCGGGCTCCACGAACTTTTAACACAATGTTCTGTAGTTATCTTTTTATGCCAATGTCATAAAGGAACTCAGGTTAACTCACCTTCTAAACCTTTATCGCCAATTACCACCCCGTACGTCTTGGAGATGGGTTTGATTTCCTCTGCTGCAGCAAGGGCATGCTCACACACTTCCTTAGCTTCTCTTTGGGACAACTGTCGCAAGCAAGCTACTGTTGCTCTTCGTAAGAGCAGGTGAGGACTGGACAGGTTACTGCACATGCGCCGTACCAGGGTAGCCATATTAACAAAGT
>JAOEJH020073126.1:7500-15816 GCA_025448215.2 Palythoa grandis
AAAATGGAATCATCTTTGTGACACACAGTTCTGAGCAGTGATGTAGTGGTCATGGCTGGATTCTCTGCTAAGGTAAACTCTGCGACAAGCTCTCGCAGCAAACCATGGAAACTTCCTAGTTCATTAAAATTGCTGAATCAGCAGTTAATTTTCCTGTTTACATCAACAGAATCAATGGCTACAATGGAGACCTATTAAATAATGCACACGCTTATCACAAAACGTATTAGATAGGGAAACTGCTTATCCAACAAAGCTGGATGTAATAAGAGTGTAGACTACTTTTTAACAAAGTAGAACGTTCAAAGATAGCTAACAAGTTTTCCAGGAACAAAACTGTCAATCAAATGATACTGTTTGAAAAGAAGGAATATAATTATTTAAAAATATATGAGATAATAAGGTAAAATCTTCACAGATAGCTAACTATAATGTCCAACATGGAAACTATCAAATGATATTGGTCGACTTAAATATTCTGTAGACTTCTCTTTTGATAGAGAGGGTGATGTGGTATAACTTTAGTATATGGCTAATAAAATTTCTAATATGGAAAACGGATTTCAAACGATACTGTTTCAATAAGCATGTAGACCTCTGTCCTTGTAGGCAGTTAATGAGATTTCCAGCATGGAAAATGTTAACAAGGCAGAAGCTTCCTAGATAGCTGACTAGATGTGCAGCATGGAAACTGTTTGCCTAGTGATACTGTTAAATGATACTAGTCAACAATATGGAGACATTAATCTAGACATCTGGATGACGAGAGATAATCATTAGTTCCTGGATGGATATATATGGTAAGTGTGCATTAAATATAACTACTTGATAAGAATTAAAAATTTCTTTTTGTTAAATTATTATAGAATTATCTGGATAAAATGCAAATTTTCATCCCAGAAGGTCTGACTCGGTATCTTAAAAATGCGTGAAAACCTAGAATAAATAGAAACTAGATAGATATTCCAATGGATTCATGCTCTTCACATCACAATCTAACCAATGATTGACAAATATTACAATTCTGATAATTTGGTACAGCACTGGAAGTTGCAAACTTCAAATATGGACTATCATTATT
Source organism: Palythoa grandis (assembly GCA_025448215.2). NCBI lineage: Eukaryota > Metazoa > Cnidaria > Anthozoa > Zoantharia > Sphenopidae > Palythoa > Palythoa grandis. The sequence goes on from JAOEJH020073126.1 coordinate 8,582, forward strand.
TTATAAATGACTTGTTCATCCAAAACGATTTTGATTATTATGCATATTTATGGGAAAGCAAGAAAGAAAAACGTTTGCCTGGGTTCCATTTTCATACCTTCGTACGTTCTGGGTGGTAAATGGGAAAACACTGAGTACATTCTTAGTCTAACCATTGCAGAACTGGCCTTCAGGTGGTTTCCGTGCTGTTTGATAATCTGTGGCATGCTGTGGAAAATAACATGACTCTTGAAGCATACTGTACTTGCTTGGTCAGTTTCCTTGCATAATTCTCCATTATGAGGAGTATGATTATGGCAAACTTATCGTTCTTCCTAACGTAATAAAGAATTATACTCATTGCTATTTGATGCCTAATAATTCAATAATAAAATTATTATAAAATACCAAAAACATAGCAATAAAATTAAATTCCAAAAAAGCTTGGTTAAAGAGACAAGTTTTAATTAACACTTTTCTTAAAAACCAAGATAGAACTACTCTGCTTATTTTGGTGGGCAAATCATTCCACAACTGGGGAACTGCCACTGAGAATACCCAGTCACCATTAATTGGAAGAATACATCTTTTATCATTTTTTTGGTATGGTAAAGACTTATCACTTGAAACTGGTATTTTACCTTGCCAACATTGCTAGACAAACATCAAGCGTTGTCAAGAGCCTCCTTATGACATCTTCAGTCATCAAGGTATGGCAATATGCTAGAAAACTGGCAATTGCTAAAAAATAAAAATTCAACTTCAAATCAAAAATGAACAATATTGATATTTAGTTCTAAGATGAAAACTCTTAACTGACAATCGGCGTCTCTTTTGATAAATGGAGTAACATTACTCACATTATGGTACAAGGAGGTTCATGTTATCAGCTTTATAAAAGGATTACACGATCCATGTGTAGTGAAAGAATTTTATGAATTTGATGATCTTGATTTATCAAGAACTTATAATGCCACCAATACCATAATTAGCTTCGTCATATCAGTTACTGTTAATTATGTGATTATGAACTGATACTCTATGATCTCCTGTAGTGGTTCATGCAACATGCATGCTTGTTAATGAAAACCTCGTACACATTTAAAGTCTAAAAACAAAAACCGAATTTCAAAAGTCTTACAGCAAAGTGCTCCAGCTCTACTCTCCAGGGTGACATGCCAGGTAAATGAATCTCCCTTGTTTTTCTCCTGTTCAAACTCCTTGGATGACCGTGGAAATGCACTGGCCCACAACGTCATCAGCTGCTGCACGTGATGCTTCACAACCGAAGGTCCTAGTTGTATTTACAGTGAGATCAAGATATGATATCTACTAGAAATGCCATCTTTTTGGAACAATTAAATAGTAACTGCGGGGTCCTAAATTAGCGTGTATGGATGAAGAAACCTACAAAATTTTGTAGTACTGGTTTCTCTAATTATGCTAATAACGATAATGATGTTACCATAAAGCCAAAGTAGATGATGATAAAGATGAGGTTAAACATAATATCTAATAGCATTGGTTACTAAAAGCTTGAGTTACTCGACGGGAAACTGACAGTGAATAACCGAAAACAATTAATGCCTCACTAAAACCTCAGGCCTATTTAGTTAATTATAATCAGTGGACACACTGCAATAGTTTATGTGCATTTTCTTGATCTTTTAAGGGCATACAGTTGAAGAACATGGTACGTTTTAATGCTTACCTAGGGTCATGAGAGCTCCCAATAATACCCAGCCTGCTTTAGTCTTTTGTAAGGAAGTCTTTGGACTTTGTGTTGCCGTCCTTAGCAAATCTTCTCCAATACTATACATCAGCTGTAACGGAGGAGTTGCACACAAGGAGTCTCAACTTTCAACTCTTTCAATAACATTCCTTGTTTTATTTCATACATACTGAGATTTTCAGTTTGAATTTTGTTTTGTGAAAATATACATTACTTCATGGAAAGTGCGCGCGTACGGTATTTACACATGTATGAGATGTGGATGCATAAGAAAATGACTGAGTGAGCGGAGTGAACGAGTGAGTTTTCTGATACAAAACAAGTGCGTAAATACCGTACAAAGCACCTTCCATGTTTTAATTTGTTTATGTCATACTCACTGAGATTTTTACCTTCAAAGTTTTAATAATTTCTTTGCAGTCAAGTTAGATTTTTATTCAGAAAGTACAACACTTTGCCTCAGTGTTGCTTCTGTGAAAGCCAAGTTAAAGACAACTATCTCAAAACATCCAAATGCATTAAATGATATCATGATGTTGGTTTTTGTATTATACTGAATTCGCTTCATGCATTTGTGAGCTATGTGTTGTAATGATCTTTTACCGTTCATAAAAACAATCTTTCCGTGTAAAAGTATTGTAACAGTTGTAATATTTTGCGGTGTAATCTTGGTAATCTATTTTGACGAAGAAAGCAAAGGAAAACTGAAGCTAACAAGAAACTATAAAAGCCTTGTTATCATGAATGAGATTAAAAGCAACAAAGCTGCGGCGTCAAGGCACGATATTTCTTGACAGGTACTTTATGATTGGATGAAATGTTTTTGTTGCACGTGAGAAAAACAGTTCCCCTTTCTAATTGGCTAAAAAATGTGGCAAAATGGGTTATATCATATATTAAATTCAAATCATTCCAACTCAATGACATAATAACTAATATATATTAAACAATTTTATCTCACAACAGAATTATTTCTGGCATTTTTTTAAAAATAATGTCTTTTTTGTTGCTTCTGAGCTAAAAGAGTTTCAGGCAAAAACAGATTCAATAAAATCATAGCACCAATTATTCCTAATTTTTTTAATCTGTTTGCAGTGAACGTACTGTAAAACATACTTTCCTCAATCCTCTTCGTGCCCTTGGGCACATAAGGCCATAAAACATACTTTACAGTAGATTAAATCTTAACAAACATTCAATAATTCCTGCAAATAGGCTCTTTTTCAAAACTCATGCAGCATATAATAACATGCTATGGTTGCAATATAAGTTATCCTGTGTCAATGACCTTTCTCACAATGCAAGATTGCAATAAATGTTGTCCAGCAGAGAAGAAGAGTTTCCATCTATTCTTCAGGGATATCTACAAATACTGATTGATAAGAAAACTAATGAGTAATTATTGTTTTCTGAAATACATACAGTTGAACCCCATTATTTAGAAGTCCCAAAGGAAAGAGAAAATAGTTCGAAATAGGTAGGATTCAAAGTAATGGGGTCAGCATTAAATACACTATGGCGGTATGCAAAACCAAGGGAAACGAATATTAGTTCGCATTAATGGGGACTTCGAAATAACCGAGTTCAAAATAACGGGGTTCAACTGTATGTACACTACTTACCTTCCCCTTCCAATTAGGGATTCCGAGAGGGCACTGGTGCACCCCACCAACCAATGCTGCAAATGCATGCGCATAACCACCTACAGCCCCTGCGGAACCATGTAGGAGCTTGATCTTATCAGCACATCTGTCAATCATGGGAGACAGCTGGGATGGCAGGGCTGTAGTGACACATCTTAGACACCATGTTGCGGCCAACTGGGCAGCAGGAGCTGGATGAAGCAGTACTGACAAGACATGATCAAGTATATTCTCTGAGACTAACGAAATTGAAGAAGTGCTCAAACCTTTGACTAAGCTTCCTAGTTCTTGTAGAGCACAGATGAGTACATGTTGTGTACTTATCACATCCATGCTTGGCAAACCACCAGCACTAGAGCCGTTTGACTCTGCATTGGCATGAATTGTATCATTCACCAAGTTCATCTGTTTTGTAATGATATTGCAGAGTTCTTTTGCTGCTTCAATTTGGGCTGACTCATCAAGAAGCCTTCCTAGCAATGCCCTCAACACAAATGAAACACATCTCCTTGAATAGACTGCATCAACGTGCGTCTGGGTGGCTTTAGAACTGGAAAGGAGCTCTAACACATGAGTCAAAATCAAACCTACATTTCTTTCAACCCACAAGCTTCCCATCTCTGTGAATAACACAACATAAGCCTGCAGAAAAGATGAAAACAAACAATCAAGATTTTCGAAATATACACTGTGGGGAAGAAACCTTAATGACAAAGTTTTTGAAGATAAAATGTTAAGATTCTTGCATCTCATGCAATTCTGCAGGTTATTGATGAATCAAAGTAGCCCTTTTGTCATTATAATTATTTTTGTTTTGTGCGTAAGAGACGTTTTTGGAGGTTCTCTTCTTCTTTAGATAAAATGTTGAAATGCTTAAATGTGTTCTGAATGAGCACATGAAGAAAACGGTTTTACGGAGGTAAAAGTATGCAGAAGTGTGTAAAAATTAGATCTATAGCCAACCAGGAAAACAATAAATCAATGAAAACAAGGAAGCTAAAAGGTTATATGTAATAAAACCGGTGATAGACAAGTTTCACAGCTGCTCCCTGGATGAGCTGATGAAACATAACATATGAAATGTACTGTAGGACATATTCCCCTGGGAAATGTTTTGAAATTAGTGTCTCTGAGTGAAGTAGCAATTCCTGAATTTTTTTCCCCTAGGGAAAATTGCAGACCTTGCCGTTTGAGGTGAGCGCTTGCTCTCGCTCGCCATTGCTCGCGCAAAATTGATCTGAGAAGAGAGATAAACCACTCGCCTACCCGCCAAAAATTGCTCGCCTCATCAGAGAATACAGAAGAAGCTACTTTTTGTGCTTTGGACCTTACTGTATGAAACAATTATATCGATGGGTTCGAGCGTTCAGCTTTCCACTTTCATGAAGTGGAATATTGGGGATGTGACTGGTTTTAAAACAGAGAATCGAAAAGGCCACGATATAACAGAGAAGCTTTAGGATGTGCAGTAGTGATATTTCAGTAGTGATAGTTTAGGCGAGCTTTTTTTCACTCCCCAAGGATTTTCAAATGGCAAGCCCTGAATTGATAGCCATCGATCTTCTGACATCACATCATGGTACACTAACCTGAGTAACTCCAACTCGAATTTCTCTTGATGCTGAGGATTTTAGCAATTCCCCTCCACTGCCTTTAAGGAATCCGATTCCACCCCTGAGAAACCCCCCAGACATCAGGGAAAGCACCTCTTCAAGACTGATCTTCTTTCCTTTGCCACTTCCTGCTTTAGGGTCCTGAGTCACAGCTGTTAGAGTACCCAGTAACTGAGCCACACATACACGGACATCATAATTACTTCCATCCAAGGCCCTGAAGCACGCAGACATCATACTCTCCAGTTCAGTTGTGTACATAAAGGGTGCATTGTTGATGAGCTCCAGGGCACACTACAAATAAAAATTTATATAATTAGACAAATTAAAAAATGAATGAGAAATTTTAAACAACTTAATAAAGAAAGACTTTCTAATTCTGTGTGGAAGTTGGACAAGGGCAGGCACAGGAAGGATGCTGTACTAAAACTCATGATGTACCAGTAAATATCAGCAGTTTCAGACCTAGTATTTTTCAACAAATTAGGGTTAAGCTAAGCTAAATGTGTAAGAGAGGCTCATAATAGCTACTATTGCAGATGAGCACCCGCCTCCAACAAACCAGCGGTGTTTCAATGAGCCTAGCATCAAGATGAGACTATATGGTTGGGCAATTTTGATCTTACAAGACATTCGTACGAAAAAGCCATGACAAACAAAAATAACACAAAATCTTTACCCCAATCTGCTTTGTTTTCTGCTGGGGAGAAAGTTCAGTTGCTTAAAGGTACATGTCCGTGAAATATTATAAGCAAAGCCAGACTGAAAGAATGGCTTTCATAACCCAAAGGAGGCTGTAAAGGTGGAAGTGCCTGCGGGAGTGCCTGATCCAATGCTCCGAAGAATGAGCTTGTTCTAAGGTATTACTTTTATTAGTAGTTAAACTTAAAATATTATAGCTACCTAGTCTGAAGAACCCACAATCTAGATTATTCTCTTTTTTTGCAAGGTTGTCAGCTATATCAAAAATGGTTGGGCAAACGATTTTACTGAGAAATGGCAACACTCGTTGACAAATAAGCAAACCAATGGAGCAGCGTCAAACAAAATTCGATGTGACTTCTCCCTGGCTCTGCAGAATGGCTTCCTTTACATGATTCTATAGGCAGTGTGCCTTTATTTAGAATGCAGAATGTGATATCTTACTTCATTGAATGAAGAGCAAAAAACTAATTAGCTTTTGCTGAAAACAGCTTAGAGAGTTCCTCTCCTTTATAGTAAAAAAGCAGAATAAGAAATCTACAAGCACCTGAGTTTCTTGCGTTTTCTGACCAAAAGAATTTAGAAGATAAATAAATATAATTTCAAAATCCTGAATGTCGTGCTACATTCAAGTGCAGCTTTCTTCATTTTTTCGATATTGCCATTTAAGAAAGGATGTCTTGAGCATTTTTTTTTGGCTATGTTAGTACTAAATACTTGTTTCTGTGGCAATTTAAAGTGAAAATCAATGGTTTTGCACTGACGATATTTCAATTGGACTTGCCATTTAAGTCGGCTTTATTTCTTGAGGATTTTGCTGAGCTAACAGCTAATGAAATAAATCTTTAATTGATTTCCTAAATTATAATTTATAAGCAAATAAGAATTTGACATGAATGTTTATTCAATAATCCGATAAAACTTGCAATGATTACAATTTGGAGCAAAATTCACAGCAACGAAACACAGTCAGATTCATTTCCGAAAATCTTCAAAATAAGAAATATACAGAAATTAAACTATATAGTTATCAAGTGGTTGGTTTTAGTCATCCAAAGGATGCCTAAACTATTATTATTGACCAGCCATTCTGCGAGCAGCTTCTTGTTTCTCAACAATAATGAATGCCACGATAGATCTTTACCTTTCTCACTTTGGTTTGTACATCCAAAAGCTAGGCAGTGTTTGACCATAGTTGTAAAAGGAAAATAGTATTACATTTTAGAATAAAAATATCACAAAACTTGGCATTGACTCGTACATTCACAGTAATTTCTTAGGAAGCTTTGCAAATCTCGACCCGATAGTCTCATTTTGATGCTGTCACTTAATTAAGGTTACAGGATAGGATAGAGGTGTGTTTGGCAAAAATTGCATTTGCGCGTCATGTTTAAATGATTTCCCTCAAAAGTGTAGTCCTTTCTAGAGTCAAATAAATGTAGATTCTTGCTTTATTGGCAGAATTAGCAAAAATTTAATTTTTTCCCGTTTCAAAGTCAAATCCGCAAAAGAACCTCTTGTCCGCCAAATGTTAACTCTCGCGCCTATTTTGGCTAATAGCTGTCA
>JAOEJH020073307.1:0-10164 GCA_025448215.2 Palythoa grandis
GTTTCTGTTTGAGTTAAATATTAACTCAGTTTCAGTTCGCCTTTAGCTTCGCGACATTTATTTATAATTTTTTAATCCATCCGGCTTTTCTCAAAACACGTACTGGGTGACTCCGAAATTGGGTATTTTGTTCCTCTTCTCTGCAAGAATTTTACACTTGTAAAGGTTATCACACAGCCACCGGAGCACTTCACGAAATGTGTATGTCTTTGCTGTTCAACCAATTTTTTAAATTTAGCTTCTCAGATTCATAATCAATTTCGTCAGCGTTATTGGGAAAATTTATCTGCCTTATGATAGCACAACCAACAAAGAAACAGGTATAAAAAACACAGAGGACTTAAATCGGTCCATATGGAAATAAAAATAAGACAGAAAATATAAACCCAATTACCGTTATTCAGAAGAAAGTTTCGAAGGTCTTGCTGTCGCGTACCGGAGTTATTCACGTTGTAATATTCCAAAATCTCGCTAAATAGTTCTCAACTCAGAGGTCATTTCAATAATATTGATGTTTGCTTTCGAGTTGATACCGCGTTTGCTTGCCATCCATCCCAACTGAAATAGTCGCATAAATAAATTTACAGTAAGCTACCACCGCATGTGTTTTAAAATTTGTAAGCCATCCGAGTACAATGCACGTGCCTGCGACATCCAATATAAACAAGTTTTGGCCGTAGGTTGAGATTTATTGCTATATCTGTAGATCGAGGAAAGATCTCTGTCTTAGATGAATTCATAATTTTCAACTCGTGCTCACTTCAGGCAAATTGTCATGGTGATGTCCACTTCCGAGCCAGTAATGTTGCGCGTGACGTAATGCGAACTTGATAATCTGATGCATCAATGTGATTTTCTTGCGGAGGAAACAGAAAAAAACATTTTAAGACTGCTTTGCCACAGGCAACCCAGTAATGAATTTCGCGCTAACAAGCACTTGCGCAAAATTTAAAATAACCAATTCTGATTGGATGGGTTTTTTTTATCACTGCTAAGCACTCGTGCAAGTTTGTTTATCTCTTTCTTAAATATAAAAGGATTTGTTTTAGAAAGTTGTTGCCTGGAACCAATAATTAGAGTTTCAGTCTTATAATCTTTTATTTTCAATTCTTTTAAATATCTGCTTTCGTAAATCGACGATACATTTCTCCATGGCGCACACAACATCGGCTTGATCTGCTGGACTGTTGGGCCTGAATGCTATCATGTTCAGTTACATTTCATCAAATCATGTAAGTCGCAAAAATACAATAGGGTAAAACATGCTGCTGTTTACAATAGGAACAAATTAAAAGCTATTCGATGAATTATAGGCTAAAGTTATTGTTAGAAAAATTTAAAAATTCTAAAATGCTTTCGCCCGTGTGGTCATCAGTAGAATGTTTGGTAATTAGCATACAGTTAGGTTTTGGTCCCCTTTAAGTCACTCCTGAGGGAAAAAGTTTTGCAACAAAACAATGAACTTGTTTGTTTTTAGTTAGTTTTTCACTGGCCTCGGGAGTGACTTAAAGTGGACCAAAACCTAACTGTGTGCTAATTACAAAACATTCTACTGTTGATGACCGCACGGTCGAAAACGTTTTAGAATTTTAAGATTTTTCTAACAAATAATTTTAGCTTATAATTCATCATTATTAAGAGCATCATTATGACAATAAAAGCTATTCGTTAAACAAGTCTTCCAAATCTTTTCACATTACTGAATTAAACAACTCTGCACTAGAGACACGCACAGGACCTGCAATTTCAAACCTACAATCTGGTTTGAATCTGTTTCATACTCTGTCTCGACATCCCCGACATAGTCATTCACAAGACTTACTTACTTAGGTCTCTCCGTCCCCGGTGGGACATAAGGCCAGTATCGGCTGCCTCCACTTTCGACGGTCGCGGGCAAGGTGTTGCGCTTTGCCCCAGGAGAGATGTAATTCTGACAGTTCTGAGGTGATCGTTCTCCTCCATGTGGTCTTTGGTCCATCGGGTTTACGCCTTCCAGGTGGTGTCCACTTAAGGGCAACCTTGAGGATTCGGTGCTGGTCTATGCGGAGAACGTGTCCTAGCCATCTCATACGGCGGTATGTAATTTTATCTACCACGCTGCTACTACTGGTCTTTTTGTAGAGCTCTTGATTCGAGATTACTGTAGGCCAAAATATGCCGCAGATCCTTCTCAGCCATCTGTTGTGAAAGACTTCTAACTTCCTCATGTCGCTCAGTACCACTCTACAACACTCTGAGCCATATAATAGGACTGACTTAACATTGCTGTTGTAGATCTGGATCTTTATGCGCTAGCGTTATTGCTTAGACTTCCAGATAGAACAGAGTGCAGCAAAAGCACGTTGTGCCTTTCCGAGACGCGCGGTGATGTCTTTGCCAGCTGAGTTATCGGAGCTCACAATACTAGCCAGGTAGGTAAACTTATCTACTCTCTCAAGTGGATCGCCGTCAACGGTGATGGGTTTCACTGTGGCTGGGTTGATGTACATGGTCTGTGACTTGGTTGTATTGATATTCAGACCAGTCGCCTTTGCAAAGTTATGCAGTCTTTCAGTCTTCTCCTGCAGACGGCTTCGATTGGAAGACAAGACGGCTAGATCATCGGCAAAGTCCATATCTTCTAGCTGGGCCAGTAGAGTCCATTGAATACCTCTAGGCTTGTCTGCTGTGGTGTTACGCATTATCCAATCGATTGCAAGGAGGAACAGCATGGGCGAGACTATACAGACCTGTCACACACCAGACTTCATAGGGAACCACTAAGGTTTCCGTCAATGATGACACTGCATTCGAAATGTTGGTAAAACAGCTCTATGAAGGTGACCATGCAACTTGGGAGGAAACCCATAGGACCATAGGATCTTCCATAGAATGTCAAGATGCAGATTGTCAAACGCCTTCTTGAAGTCAATAAAGTTGATGTAAAGTGGACAGTTCCATTCTAGACATTGCTTGATGATGTTTCTCAAAGCGAATATCTGGTCAGTACATCCCCTGTCCTTTCTTAAGCCAGCCAGCTCTTCTCTCAGCTCATTCACAAGAGCAATATGTTAGAAATGCATGCCACGATTATGACTGTAATAGAATTATTGCCATTCTGAAACAACACTATATCTCTGGGTATTTCTCGTTAGACGAAAGCACGGTCTTCAGAAAATTAAGCTTCCAAAGTTTTCCGGCTAGTGAAAAAAGGCAATGAATGAAGCAAAGAGGAAAGAAATATGGCCAAATATCGAGCTGAACTTAATTTTAAAGACAGGAAACGATGAGAAACTGCTAAAAGTAGCAAGAAAATATATTAAGTGACGCTACAGTTTGGACTGTATTTTTATAAGAAATTCGCTCAATTGGGAAAACCGTGAGTTTAAAGGTTAAACCGTGAGACCTGAAACCGCGAGTCTCATGGCCAAACCGTACCGTAAAAGTTGGAAGGTCTCTAGTAGACTCTTGAGCATTTTGATATAATCTACCTTTCTGAGTTGAGCGTTTTTTTTTTTCTAGAGATATTTCCTGATATTTTCAGAATTTGCAATTGTCTCACACTGTGCGACAATTTTTGACTTAAATTGTCATAAGAAAAACAATATTTACATGGCTTGCTTGCATACGGGAGGAATAAGCTTTTGATGTTCTCACACAGATTTCTTTGGTAGTTCAAGCAATTTTTTTTTCGTAAGTTGCTAAAAACAGTGCCTTTAGGACAACTGATTGTCGATTTCAGGTTAAGAGTTTTTGCTTTCCTTCTTTTTGGCACTGAGTGCTTCAAAAATACTTCTTTACTGGTAACCTTTCGTTTGCCTCCCTCGCGCATTAATTACCTTCTCCTCAATAAAGTAAATGCCTTGCACTTTGACAAAAATTGCTTGATTCTTGCCTTCCGTCAATTCGCCTACGCTTCCGCTCCATACATGCAAGGCAAAGTAATCACGCTGCTATGACTCGACCAGCAGAGCTTCTTGATTGAAAAAAACTACGGTCATTGCCTTGACACCAGGCCTTTGTTGCCAAGGCATTTTGTTATTAATGTTTTTATTGTTGATGTTTTTTATTGTTGTTGCTATTACTGAATCACCATTAATTGTTGTTGTTGCTATCAGCTAAAATCATCACCTGAACCAATTTTGTTATTTAACTAACCTTGAGGAACCGTTCAACTAGAGTCCACCGCTTTAAAGCATGTTTTCTTTGCGCAAATCTACTAAAAACAGAGTCTCCTGAAAAAGAAAACTTTGCGTAAGATTAACGTGCACAGACAATAAATAAGAAGGGGACGACATCCACCAGGGCTCAGTGAGGAAAAAAAAACAATAAAAGATCCTGGAGCTGGTTAGATCTAGATTTGACTAGTTATTCAAATTTGTCTTTTACTGGAGAGAAAGTAGATCGATTTTAAAGTAAAAACTGATTTTATTGAGGGATTGGAGTGGGCGTTGAAAGACGGTAACATCTCTTCGATTCTTCTTTGATTAACACAGGAGTGCACAGGCACTTCACCACTATGAACTTTGCAACGCCGTATGTATGGAATGATTTGCACAGTGTTTTAAGAGAAACGCCAAACCTAGCTGCTTTTAGGTGTGGTTTTTGCATGGTAAACCTTTAATCCATATCATTAATTCTCATTTAAATGTGTTTGGTAGTTACAATCGTAAATTGTACATGTTTTCATGGTTTAATTTTGATACCCGTTTGAGGACGTCTCAAGAACTGTTTTAAAACGTAGACCTGCTTCCTTAATAAAATATCATCATTATCATTAGCATTATCAACATCGTCATCATCGTTGTCATCACCCTTATTATCATTATCATCATCTTGCGCCTCATCCTCCTCCTCCTCCTCATCATCATCATCTTCCTTCCCCTCCTCCTCCTCATCATCATTATCCTTATCATCATTATCATCATTATCTTCATTATCTTCCTCCTTCTTCTCCTCCTCCGTCTTCTCATCGTCATCACCATCCTTATCATCATCATCATCATCATCATTATCTTCATCATCATCATCTTCCTCTTCCTCCTCCTCCTCCTCCTCATCATCATCATCATCATTATTTTGATCATCATCATCTTCCTCTTCCTCCTCCTCCTCCTCCTCCTCATCATCATCATCTTCCTTCTCCTCCTCCTCCTCCTCATCATTATCCTTATCATCATCATCATCATCATCATCATTATTTTCATCATCATCATCTTCCTCTTCCTCCTCCTCCTCCTCCTCCTCATCATCATCATCATCATCATCGCTATCATTACCTAGGCCTGCATGGCCTAACACGAAACTTTGGAACTAAGCAGACCCTTACGCTGTAGTCTACCACTGCTCTGGATACAAAAAATGTTTATCCATTAACAGTGAGGTAAACAACTGACCTTGTAAAATGGCACCATTTCTTGTTCCTCCACTTTCATTCCGAAGTTTTGTGCGAAACTCTTTATTCTTTACCAACTCGTCCTGCAAAACATTGAAATCAATTGCTAGGTCTCTTTAGTTATGTTCATGAGAGAGAGTGATTTTTGTTGAGGAGTAAATTTTATCTGAAAACGACATAAAATTGTAACCTGGATCTTCCGAGAAGCACATGTAAATGGTAGGACAGGTTACCTGTAGTTGAAGGCACTGACCATAGCTTCTGTATATAGGGATTACAGCGTCATCATTCCACGTTACACAAATTCTGTAAACCTGTGATATATGGAGAAAAATATTCAAAATTACTGAGACGAAATAGTAAAACACAACAAAGATATCAACACTGTGCAAAAATATAAGACAGACAGCAGTAACAAACATATACTTTGCGAAATGATTCACTTAAAAACTTGACGTTTCCTATGTTCCAACATACATTTTCAAAAGTATAAACCGTTAAAATTTAAAATATGATATATAAGCAAAACGAGAAAGTGACAGGAATGGGTCCTGTTCGACGGCCAAATAACAGGAGTCTATATAACACTGTGCAAGTTTGACAATCAAGTACTGACAAAGACATTTTTATAGGGGACACAGGTCTTTTAGTTTAGCAAAAAAAATGATACCTATCCTCCTAATCGTGTCTACAATCGCATTCCCTCTCAACTGGCAGAATGCTTTGACACATCCGGGATACGTTTCATCTTAAAGGCTTCGAAACTGCAGAAACTTCGGCCATCGATGGTGGAACAAACCGAGCTTCACTGCTCTACGCTATTCTTGGTTTTCACGTGACGTCATCAAAATTATAAAATAAGGAATTATCAATCATTTTGAGATTTTAATTTATCTAATTATTAGAACGGCTGAAGACTTATCTTTTCTCAAATTTTCAGTTTGATGCGGTGTTTCGTCTTGTGATAAAGCAAGGTTGAATTTCTTAGCTTTTGCGTGACACGATATTAAAATGGAGGCGGAGAATGCTGTCACGTAGGTTAAAAAAGTGACTTATTCGCTGAGATTTTGCAATCTAAAAAGTCCTTGTATAAGAATCAATACCCATATAGATGTTTGTGAGCCCTCAGAAGACGACTATTGTAGGCTTTTTATAGCAAAGCTCGATGACATATGTTTTTGTTCGCTTCCGGCTGCCATATTTGTGTCCCTCAGAGGGACACAAACATGGCGTCTCCATACAAAGCCTTATAAATTTGAGTAAAACATTTCTTCGAATAGCTCCCACACGAAACATCGCACAGACCTGAACCGAGACTGTTTGAATATTTATCTTCTTTTATCTCTTTGATTCTTGACTTTATTTGTTGAATGGTTTTGATGATGGTGTGACATGCAGTGAAAACCGGCAATACTGCCGAGACCTCACAGCCCATCAAGAGAGTACTTTGGTATTAAGACCGCGCTGAAACCTATCAGAACGACTGGCAATCTGTTTCCTAAGCCAAAAGTCCCAATCGCGCCTGATCAAATCAGAAGATCGATCTATCCAATACCGTTTGCGAATGTGACGCGAGCTATGTCGGAGAAACCAAGAGCCAATTTGGACTTTGGTCAACCGCTGTTAAGAAAAAGGTCAAATCCGGAAACATGCCCTGGCTGAGCACCATGTAAACAAACAACACGGCATCACATGAAACTCTAGCGCCATTTTACGCTCGAACAGCAAGTGGTACAGGAGAAGAATACCGGAGACCTGGGAAATAAATTAGCTAGAACCCAGTGAATCGAGTGACATCGCGTGCTTTGATCATGACTGTCCGATTTACTAGGAACAATTTTTCAGTGGAGCACGCTGATGATGTCAGCGATTTTGCCATTTCACGAAAAAAAAAAGGATTTCTTTTTTACTTTTTCCACGATGTTTACAAAAGTGACTATAAAAAAGAAATCCCGAGAAATGAGACAAAAAAACCCTCTCCTTCAAAATGATAAAAATTTGCCAACTTTTTGCCGTGGCTTGGATTTCTAAAATGTTCTTTAGGATGTTTAGAAGCTTAAATATTCTTTAGGATGTTACAACAAGTTACAAGGAGGACAAATGAACATTGGATACCGGAATTTGGTTTGGCACCAACAAAAGGATCCAAAAGTAAAATATAGGTTAGAATACCATGAACAGGATGTTGCAAGACAGCAGTTACATCATCAGAGTAAAACACGAAAACCTTACATAGTGTTTCTTAGGATTCCTTCGTTTCTGAATGTGGTCAATACAGGCGTCACTGACTCGTTCCAGTCCCATCCTGTCAGACCAAGTTTAGTTCACCTGCAGATAGGGAAGAAATCAATCTTTCGATTAGAGGTTCTGTTTTATCGCAAACTTTTGTTTTCTTAGGCTTTTGTCTTCCATTTTACAGCAATTTACATAACTCCAGATATAGATATTTTTATTCAGCCATAAACCAAAACCCAGTTTCAACCTATTCGTGCCATAACGTTTTGTCGGGGCTCATGATTCTTCATTCTCATTTTGTATAACATACTATGCTTGAAAAACATAACCCTTTATTACATAAACCACAGTGTCTTGCGGGGTTTTCTGCCGCTAAAAAATTTCATATCTAAACATACGTAAAATAAAGATAATTTACGTAATTAAATATTACTTTTCAGTCAACCAATGATCTTCTTGCACTAGTATAATATCTCTTCGCTGCGCTCATTTGCGAGAAATCTGAATTTGAGCATTCGAAATAAATTCATTATCACCTCGCGCTTAGGTATTTTTTCCTGTATATCCAGTCATGTCATGTCATGTCAACCATATGTTTGCCATCTAGAATAATTTAACATTGTCCATCGAAACTAGTCAAGTAAAACAAAGTTATATTGTGTCTTGGCCCATTTGACCTATAAAGTGAAAGGAAAAAGAACGCGTACCTGGGATGATTGGGAATTTGACATCTAGCTAGAGTTACATGGAGAAAGATAGCCCTAGCGCAAGGGCCAGCCCCACTAGAAGGGAGCTCCTAGTCTATTGTGTTTTGCCGTTCTTTTAGATGCAAGATAGGAACACCCTATTACATACATATTCATACATACATACATACATACATACATACATACATACGTACATACATACATACATACTTTATTTCACGTCCCAAGAGGGCTTTTCAGTGAAATATACTACCGTACACACAACACGACACAGTTAAAAACCCCAACTGGCAGGAGGCAGACAAGTTGGCTATTTATGAAGCGTGGTGGATTTGACTCTGGGATTACCCGAAAACAAATCCAATCAGTGGTCAGAGCGGGATTTGAACCCGGGTCAACCGCATTCAAATCCTCACCCTGACCACTGAGCTACGCCGCCTAGCTTCTGGTACTAGAGCTACTCCACCGGCTTGCTAGGGCTGGCCTTATAGCAATAGGGCTAGTTCCTTTTTTGTTTTGTTCAGTGCGTGTGATGATCGTGCTGTCATTGTGCTCGGTCACAGCTCTCTGAGCTCTCGCTTAATTTGTATTTTACTCCTTTGTATTTTTATAACTCATAAAGAAAAGCCTTATACCAACAATGATTCAAATGTTGTTGAGGCTGTGACTAGTTCAAAGAATCAAAAATACCCCGGACGGACGTGCTAATCTGTCCGATGTTCCATTCCATGGAGAAACACTGTTATGTTTAATGGCTACTTAGGTTTGAGAGTCAGCCTCTATACCAACTTAAATTAAATCACGGACCACCTACAGAGAAACAGCAATTGCTCGAAACCATAGGTCCCTGGTTTGTAACAAATGCGGACTCAAATAACATATTAAATACGGGAAAGTTTCGCCAGAAGAGTTTCAGTTAATTCAAAGAGACGACCAAAAAACATGGAGCTCTCTTTTGTGTGTGTTAGACTCTAGCTCGGATACTGACTTATTATCCGCCTTACCATTTGTAACTCTGCCAGACAGATCATTCTCATCTGTAGTTAGCGATTATAAGCCAGCCCCGATGAAGACATGTACATATAACGGGGACGAATGCGAGGATCATCTAATAGATCTCGTGCAACAACTAAAAAGCTGTTCTAACAAAGAACTAAGGGTGGCTCACTCAAACGTATGTAGTTTAAGAAACAGGAGATATCTTAAGTTGTTGTGTAGATTTGAAGTGCTCGCTATAACTGAAACCCACCTCGAGAATAGTGTCCCAGATGCGCTATTAGACGAACGTAGAAACAATGAAACTCCTACTCCTTGATCGGAAAAACTTTAAGGAGGGCGGATACGCGTTATTATTCGCGGAATACTTAAAAGCAGCTCATTGAAAGGACGTATGATTGTTGATTTATCGGAACCTTTTCCTTTAACGGGTATACTTATTTATGCATGCAGCTTCATTGTATATAGTAGAAAAAATACGTTCGCAAGTTTCCCACCTACCGAGAGGGTGAATCGTAAAGCGTGAAATGAACTCCAGTCGTACTTTTGTTTATTTATTAGAAAAACTCATCGTCTTTTCGAAGTCTTAAAATTATTCTGCGTTGTATATTTGACGGATAAATAACATAAAGTGCAGTTTCACAAAAATTACAAAAGTTTTGAAACTTAACATGTTTCGGCAAGTCTCTTGCCATCGTCAGTAGTGAATTATAAGCTATTTGGTGGAGAATTATATACCGTAACTACAAATGCTAATTACACCGTGTTATTGAAACGTTTACAAAAATAATTTTAAATTAACATGTTTAACTTGATGATTAAGAAAAGGCTTGTCCCAAAGGATATGCAACG
>JAOEJH020073408.1:0-10161 GCA_025448215.2 Palythoa grandis
AATCAGTTGCTATTTCATTATTATAACAAGGTTATATGACAAACTGAAGTCTTGAGTTCGGGGTCAACATGAGCCATGGCTACTCGACTCTACTTTGAAAATATTTTAATAGACCTTATTCGATGGTCTCAATATTTTCCAAATAGAGTCCTCTTGGGAAATAAGTTTTTTTTCATATACGGTAATGGAAAGACACGAAAGAATATTCGCCTTAAACAAAGCATCTTATTTGCCAAGAGGACTGTATTGGGAAAATATTAAGGCCATCGATTAAGGTCTATTGAAAATTCAGGGATTTTAAAAATAACTGAGGGATTGAAACAACTTTTTGCTAATGCGTTACTGGGTGTAAACGGAATGCTTTTGAATCCAAATGTTCATAGTTTGTCACTATTCATAGAAAAAAAATCATTTTAAGACATAAATTATGCTACAATTCAAAAACTTATAGAATTTCTCAACCAAAATTTTAGAAGCAATTTCATTTTAGTTGCTCATTTAATGTGCAATGTTTCAGTAGAAAGTAGCATATCATTTATAAATATGTTCTGTCAGAACTCATTTTTCGTTGCTCAGACAAAAAAACTAATTAAGAGTTTTTGCGAAAACAGGAGTCCTGAAGTCTTGAATAACTTGACTAAAAGTCTAGTTTAATTTTATGAGAAATTCTTTCTAACACTTGTTATATAATCGAAACTAACGTAAAAAAGGCTTAGTGGGCGGTCTTGCACTCAATTGCAAAACTTTTCAGTACAAATTGGTTTCAACCGACCGTTTTGAATATTATGTCAAAAACAATTTTTGTATAACTACAAGTTGTATGACTATAGGAAGTACATTTTTTTAAAAAAAGTATTATTAATAGAGCAACATTTAAAATTCGATTTTCGAAAAAAGGTCAAGCTGATAAGGTATACGCAGTTATTTTCATGAATTTTGCTAGGGAATCAAATTCATAATTCGAACGAAAACAAAATTGCCTTTACTTTGATGTTCATTATAACTGTGTTGCACGTACGTGCTGATAATGACACAGCCACTAAATGGGGCACTATGGCCTCGCGGGTCAGAGGGACTAAACCCGTACTGAAACCCTTTACAAAAAGAGTGAGCCTGAATATTAGCAGCCATGGACAACTGTTTCGGCCTTGTTGGGCCTCGTCAGCATGGCATAGCTAACAAACAGGCTCAGATTCAGATTCAGATGTTCATTAGTTCACTAAATTTTGTCTTTGAACTCAAGAAGTTTAAACAGGGTATATCAACACCGCGGGAATGGTTATAATTTTAGCAGCCTCGCACACCACAGAAGTACAACTTGTACTTGATTTGAGTAACTGCAGGTGACTATGCTATTTAGCAATATTTGTTAATAGTTTCTTCTTAGTGGACTAATCGTTTTTCACTTTGTCGTTTTTTAAAATTACTAACTTTAATTACTGTGTCAATACGCAGTTTGACACTTCTAAATATGCGTGATGAAAATAACATATTTTTGTATTCCCTAATTTTGGATAATGTGTTTTTCCTCGGATAATCAATTATTTAACACAGTTATAATTATAGTACAGATGAAAATTGACAAAAATGAAAAAAGAAAAAATTTTCCGCATTTCGGTAATTGACTGATATATTCTATAAAGACTAAAGGCATACTATTAAAAAATAATCCAATTTTGTTTGATTTAGAGATGTTTTGCACCGGTTTAACGAATATTTTCAGCTGCTCCAAAAACTAAATAATCTTGTTTTTTGAAATCATTTTTGTGCTCTGCTTTTATCTTTGGTGAACAAATTATTACTAAAACTGGTCACACGCAGTTTATGCTGAAAACAAGGTAGATGAACTTCAGTCAGTTTTGAGGCTTATTTCAAACCAACCAGTGTTCGTACAGAAAATATTTCTCCTGTATTAATATTGTATTCTACATACAGTGACGCAGGTTTTACAGCAATCTTGTGACAATGAGGTCATGTTGCCTTTTATAGCTTTATACCGAGTCATATTGACCATTGAACCGTGCCGTTGTCATGCTGCCGTATGTCATCCCCAGGCCGCTGAATACTTTCCCGGTTTGAAGTCTAATATTACGTGCTGGCATGATGTTGTACGATCGTGCATGAGTGACCACAGCTTGTGTCTAAAAAACAAAGCGGATCTTGCGTCAGTTTATTGAAAAGTTCTATTCCTTAACGGAGCATAATCAAGAAGCGTGTTTTTACAGCAAGTCAGTAGAATGGCATCTCAACAAGTTTACCATTAAGTGAGATTATAAGTACGACAACAGAAGTAAGAGCTGTTACAATTTTGTTTTGACCGAAATCGAAATTCATTCAAACAGAGCCTGAGACTACGATTCTTTCATTCATATCGAGTTTTATTGTTGGCTACACGTCACTGTTATACATACTTGTAATGGCTTCTCGTGAAGGACAAAGCAAAGCACCGTTTCGCCTAGCGTTATGTTCACTTTTACTAGCTGTTCTCGGATCAAGTCTTTCGACAAACAGTCAAGATATTACTAGTCTGACATCAAGACGTTATTTTAAAGCTGGTAACGTGACAATTGGAGGACTCTTTCCGGTGCACACGAAATCTTGTGATAACACAAACTTAAAGCCAGAGTATCTTGGCCTTGCTGAAGCCATGGTTTTTGCTGTCAATGAAATCAACAAAAGCCCCTACATATTACCCAATATAACTATTGGTTATGAGATATACGATACTTGTCTAAATAAACGGCTTGCCATGCGATCAGCCTTGGAATTTGTGAATCTTTACAATTACGTATCACACAGTAAGAGATGGCTGCGATCTGTAAATTTTTCAAAGGCTTGTCGCGACGAGATCATTACCGGTCCATTACGGGCTGTCAGTGCCGTGATAGGTACAGGGACGTCTTCCTCTTCAACCCTTGTAGCAAATTTACTGCAGGTTGCCGATATACCGCTGGTAAGTTATGCCGCTACAAGCGATAAGCTCAGCAACACTAAAGAGTTTCCAACATTTTTTAGAACAGTTCCGCCGGATCGCTTCCAATCGAAGGCAATGGTTGATATTGCTAGATATTTCAACTGGAGCTACGTCGCTGCTATCGGTACGGACGAGAGCTACGGCCGCTCTGGAATCGAGTTTTTCAAAACGCAAGCTAAACGTCAACGAATTTGTATAGAAACTGAAAAATATTTCCCACACGAACCTAATAGTGGGCAAGAGGAAATCAAGAGTATCGTAGCCGAGTTAAAAAGCGAAAAAACCAAATCACGTGTTATTATTCTTTATTGTAACAAAAACAAGGCTAAGGAGGTGATGAGAGAGGCCGCCAGACAGGGGCTCTCTGGGAGGACATGGATTGCAAGCGAGGCTTGGGTTGATGAAAAAGTCTTTGAGGATCTGCCCGACAATATTACAGCTGTTGTGAAAGGGCTTTTGGGCGTTTCATTGCCAAATACCCTCGTGAAAAGTTTCAAGAAGCACATGCTGGGATTAAACTCTTCCTACGTGCCAAATAAATGGTGGAAAGCACTTTGGAAGTCTCCTATGTGGGAAAAAGAGTATGACTGCAAATTTGACGGATCTTCCCAAAATAGCAACTCCACCAAAAAGTGTCCGGACGTGTTAGAAATATCAGAAAGTATTTTCCCCAAATTTTACGACGTAAAAGATGCGGCAGTGATAGACGCTGTATACGCCATCGCCCAGGCTATACATTGGACTCACAGGTGTAAAAAGATCAACGGAACCCTCGCAACAGGCAAATGCCCCGTCACTGATCCTATCACGGAACCCCAGGACGTTTTACATTATTTGCAACATGTTAACATAAAGGGGCCCGTTTCACAGATTAGTTTTGATCAAAACGGGGATTATCCTGCTTATTATACGGTTAAAAATCTTCAGCTTATTGACGGCAAACGATGGCATTTCAAAGAGGTAGGAAACTGGAATCAGCGCCGAGGAAAGGCTCTTGAAATAAACGATAGCTCCGTTGTATGGAACATCCAGTTAGGGTCTACGCATGCGCATCAGGTGCCTATATCAGTCTGTAGTGAACTATGTAAGCCAGGTAATTATCAAGCGACGTCCAGTGACTGTTGTTGGAAATGTGCCGAATGTCCAGAAAATCAAGTCTCGAGTGATTACGGGGCCAGAAGTTGCACTAAGTGCAGAGACGGATGGAGAAGAAATGATGAACGAACAAAATGTCTCAGAATTCCGATTAATTTCCTGACATTTTCAAGCACTGCTGGAATAGTTGTATTGGTTTTAACAGCAATGGGCATTGCCGCTACACTTTTTATTGCGGGCGTTTTTATCAGGTATAACTCCACGCCTATTGTTAAAGCAACCAATAAAGAACTTAGCTATCTCTTGTTATTATGTATAGGCCTGATTTATGGCTCATCCGTGATCTACCTGTGGGAGCCGACATTTGTTACATGTGCTTTGTATGAACCAAGCTTTTTTCTTTTGTCATCTACGGTAGTTGCTGTGTTGGGAGCCAAAACGTACCGTATTGTAAATCTTTTTTACAGGAGAGTTCCAAACTCTAGCCGCAATAAGAGCATATTCAGGAGGTACAGTCACATCTGGATTGTCGCCGTTGTAGATTTTGTCATTGTAATCATTGTTGTTATATGGCTGGCGGTTGACTGTCCTAAGCCACACGAGAACAAGAAGCTTAAAACCGAATACATTAAGGAATGCAAGTTATACTCGACTACCGCTGGGATTGTGTGTTCTTACCTGTTAACTGCCATTCTCCTAATGTTATCCCTGATTTGTTGTTTTTTCGCTTTTAAGTCGCGAAAACTGCCTCATAACTTCAACGAAGCTAAGTACATCGCCTTTTCTCTATATGTAGCCTCGATTTCGTGGCTGACTTATTATCCTGTGTATCTAGCTATAAACAGTATGTACAGAGTATTATTCTCCTGTGGAAACGCAATCATATCAGCCAGCGGAATGCTTGTGTGTTTATTTGTACCAAAAGTGTACATAATTCTCTGCCACCCGTATAAAAACACAAGCAATTACATGAAAGCACAAATAACAGATCACACCTTCCGACGTAGCGTTGCTAAGGAACGCGCAAGAACGCTGTCAACAATCTCAGTTCCCGCAAGTGAAAGCCCAAAATTAACTTTGAAATCACGTGGGTCACCTCGTAATTCTCAGCATTCACCGAAATCGTTTCTACATAGCAAACTAACAAACAATATAGAAAATAATAGAACACTTGCAATATGCTCCCCATCATCTTCTCGAAGCCACTCAGTTAACAGTGGGTTTTCGCAAGAATCCCCCATCTGCAAGAAGAACGGTCGAGCTAGGAATAGTGAAGCTGATATTGTCCAACTTGAGGAAATTGGTCGCAAACCTGTTTTGGTTTGACGATGAGAGAGACGCGTTCGGGAATTCAATATGCGACTAAACCTTATCATATGAAAACTCAATTTCGTATAAACAACGAATATCCTAACTTTTAAACCAAGATTTGAAACCATGCAAAGTGGCTATTGTTTTTGTTCGTTTTGAGAAGTAAATTCAGTAAATTTTTTTATTGTTTTTGATTCAAAAATGTACAGGTTTTATGATGGTAAATTTGACTTTTAAAACTCAGCATGTAAATGGCTGAGATCATATTTATCTCAGGAATTTTCCCTAATAAGATGTTTATAAACAGCGATAAACATATTGATTTATTTCATATTGGCTCACTTGATATTAGACCATGAATGCTATAATGTTTGTAGCCTTTTACGGTACCGAAAGTTGTCCTCCCAGACTAAGGTAGACTTATATTGGGGTAAACAAGATCATCCAGGGTTCTCATTACTGGGAGCGTTTATCATCACCTTGGCCCCACGTATTAGGGGATGTACATCACAAACACGGTTTAAATCTCTTCAAAATAATTAAAGGCATGGCTATTTTTAGCTTTGGATTCTCTTATAACAAAATTATTTTTTTTCTATACAGCCAATCATTTTCCATACAGTCAATTGCATGCAATTTTAAAATTAAGCTTAGTGGGAGAAACGTTTCTAAATATAGGCTTTTATAAAACTGTGCTTGAAACTTTGCCAACTGAAAGAGGAGGCACCTAGTAATTGTCTAGCCTGGCCCATCCCAATAATATCATGGGTAATGGAATAGCCTGGCCCATCCCAATGGTATCATGGGTAATGGGCTAGTCTGGACCTCCCCAATAGTATCATGGGCAATTGGCTAGTCTGGACCACCCCAGTAGTATCCTAGATAATGGAATAGCCTGGCCCATCCCAATGGTATCATGGGTAATGGGCTAGTCTGGACCTCCCCAATAGTATCATGGGCAATTGGCTAGTCTGGGCCACCCCACTAGTATCTTAGATAATGGGATAGCCTGGACCACCCTAATAGTACCATGCATGGGTAATGGATAGCCTGGACCACCCCATTAGTATCGTGGGCTTTCGTAATCGAGCTTCAATTTTATCTCGTACATTATTGATATAGATTTTAATTTTTATGTTGAATTAAAACTTTTATAATATACATAATAAAATTACTCGATTCTGATTGGATGAAAGCAGTGCTGTTTTTTGTAAACACAGTGCAGAAAAGAGTTAGTGCAATGCAAAAATAGTTAATTTAGTGCAATTTACTCACAAAATTGTTGCTTTTCATTGGCTTATAAACAATAGACTTTTGTAAGAACCAATCAAATCTTTTGTTTTGGTGGCGTGATACTTGTAGATGAAAGTTGCAAAATTGCCGGCGTCCAAAGCAGAACTTGCTCTGTAATTTTGTTATGTATATTATTAAAAAGTAATCACACGACTTTTCTTGTTCAATTTGGAGATAATTTCCACTCGTGTGTTTTTCAAAAAGGTCAAATTTTGATACTTTTTGAAAAGCCCACTCGTGCAAATTGAACTCGAAGTCGTGTGATTACCTACACATATTACAGTATTGCATAAGTGTAATAAAATTATATTGATATAGATATCGATAAGATCTTTGTATTAGATGAGCTTAAAGGCCTTTTCAATTTTTAAAAATCCGCGTAGAATAGAATAGAACCGAACAGAACTGAAGAGAACAGTGCAGAACAAACAAAGAAATAGGACAGAACAACAACAAAAACAATCTTTTTTCTTACAACTAATAATTACAGTTTTCACTAACAATTACAATCCGCAGTTAGTTAAGAAAACTAGTCGAACAGAACAGAATACAATAGAAGAAAATAGAATAGAACAGAATAGAATAGAATAGAATGGGATTGAATGGAATAGAATAGAATAGAATAGAATGGGATAAAATGGAATAGAATATTTTCATTAAATTCAGGGTCAGATTTACTAACTGGGAACACTAGGCTAGAAATGTATTATTTGAATACTAAAAGCCACTAATAAATGCACATAGTAAAAAGTTGATAAAAGTTATGATGATATGTTAAAAGTATTTAGTTACTTCGTTATTTACTTTCTGTATACAACATAAAATACAGTTGAGCTGACTGTAGGCTGTATTTTCAGATAGACAAGGACTTGAAAGTTAAAGTTAAAGAGATATCACTGGACTAACAGTAAAAAGTTTGCTAACTGGTCTTGCGTTCATGATTAATTGCAACAATCAATTTGGCCATTTACGACGACACGTGTTGCTTTTGACAATATTGACTGAAGCACGCCTGCCGAGTTGACGTTAATTGGCATTGAAATTTTAATTTCAACAAAATAATTCTAAATAGAGAAGAATTTCTAAATTTGATAATTTTCGTGGTGTCGACGGTGTTATTATCATTAATAAAACTCATCGGAAAATTTCTGATTCAATGGATTTTATTTAATGCACAGAGAAAACTGAAAATGATTGATCAAAAAGGGCGTATGTAAGTTTTTGAACGCCTTCGTCGCAATTGACGTCATAGCCATGAAACTGACGCAGTTATTCATGTGACCGAATCGGGTTTTCTCTTTGTCCCTCAAGTTTCCCTGCTTTTCTTGAATAAGGTTTGTTATCATCAGTGAGTCTCCGAGCCTTGATTGAGGATTTAGAGTTTGTGGAAGAAATAATTTGAAAAAAATAGACAGTATGTCAGCATAATCTGTTTATTTACATACTGAAAGAGAAACAGTCACTGAAAGGAGATGATGGAGCTGGCAAACGTAAGATTTTTTTGTTGAAAAGCCTTACTGTACATAGAAACTACTGAAAAACTTTAAGAAATCAAATACAACGAAAGGTAGCTCGTTTACAGTCAAGACCTGGCAGAGTGAACAATATTTTCATCAGGAGACCGGGGACAAGACGAGAAAGTTTTTCAGTGTCAGTCGGAAAGTTTGACTTGGAAGGAAGATGCGTCTGTTGGCTACGCACACTACAACTACTTGGATAGTAAAACACTGATTGAGGTACCATATTTGTAACTTGCGACATTTCAAATTCACCACCCACTCATCCGACATTTAATGTGTTGTGCCAAGACAATTAACGCAGTTCACTTGGTCACGGTGTCACGGAGTCAGTAGGGGTCTTCAACTAGAGGTTAAATTCGTATATTCCACGTTTCCAAAATATTTAGGGAACCCGTATAAAGCCTCTACTTTAATTGTAAACTCATGTCCTGTTCTTTCATTTTTTATTCGTTTTAGTAATTAAAAATCATGGTTGATAATTTACCTGTCATCCTTCACGATACAAACCCGATTGCTATGTGTTTTTTCCTTTACTGAATTTGGTCCTGATATTTCCCAAGGAAACGGAATTTTCGTCAAATATATCTAACCGCGAGCGAACTCAGTTAAGTGTGTGGGTTGCGTGAACAAAACTTTTTGTAGGCGACCAAACCTGACAAATTATGAATCATTCAATACTTTTACACCAACTCTCATTAACGACAAAGTGATTTGCATCTTGTTTAGGAAGTGTTTTGGCTTTCCCCCCACGTTTACCGTGCCATGCCATTTTTTGTACATTAAGTGGGGCACGCATATTCTGTGGATATCTGGAAGCAAACTCTTTCCTACTGTTGTCAGCTCGAAACATTTTTCCATCATGATTGTTTGTTTTATTTGTTCATGTGAGGGCAGATTCAAGACAAAAATGTTACGAATATCTGTCACGTGACTAAAACTAAACTGGACCTCTGCAGTGTAAAAAGCACGTAAACCAATATCTTTATCAGAAAATATCAAAACGTAAAGACGATAAAAATAAATTTAAGCAAGCTTCTCTCGCTCTCATTTAAAAATCGCTTGTTTTCGTACTTTTTCGTAATAAAAGCTGCAGGCAAGTTTTATGCATATCATTATATACTCACTGTGTTGTCATCTACTGAGAATGGCGTCGGTGTTTCTCATTGGTTAATGTTTCCAGCTGCATTCAGGGACAATTTGTGAATTTAGCTTTATTTGCTCTCAATTTTGTACCGAAAACGTTAAGGCTTAGTTTCAGTTGTTGGACTATAGCTGGTCCACACAGAATGTATATAGATTACAACTACAAGTACTAAATAGAATGTTATACATTTGTTTCATATTTTGTTCATTTTTCCTGATCGACCTACTATTTTGTCACTTTTGATGATATTAAAAAACAGCGATGCAGTTTCAAGCCAACGAACAGATTTAGACAAAGCAAATATTTGTTCAGTCCAGTCTTTCCCACAATTACCAGAGACCAAAATTGAAAAACTGTGTTGAAAGGCTGTATACAAAATCCAATTAATAGGTCCAGACGTTTGCCCTTCGTGTCATATGATAAATCCTGTTATTTCAAAAAAGGTTTATCGTTTGTTACCTTTTAAAGTTATAATGGAAATTTTGTTTTGAAAATACTTTTATTTGCTATTTACTCTTTCTTTTCAAGAATAAATACATTTGCCCACCTTCTTGTATATACTTTTGACACAGACTAATGAAACAGGAAAATTTTTTGACATTATTTCAAACGATTTTTAATGCGACAGATAAAAATAATCACCACAAAAGCCTGTTTATAATAAAGCTAAATATAACGAATTCTACGTGGCGCTGTTCATTCTATTTAAGTCTTGTAACAGATGAATATAATACACTGCTAAATGGCTGTACATTAAGTGCTGGCTTGAGTTTTCGAATCAAAAGCATTTCCTTAATAAGGCAGTCGAATTTGTCTTGACATTT
>JAOEJH020073772.1:0-10156 GCA_025448215.2 Palythoa grandis
TTATTACCATTACTTCAAGTTTGTGTTTACTCGCCGACGCATTGAAAAGTTTTTTTAAAAACTATTTCATTCAAGTTATTATCTTTTGTACTTTTTTTTATTAAAACAAGCCCGCTCCTTCTCGGAAAGTACAAAACTTTACATATCTGCATAAATTAAGTGACGTCACATAACACGATTTGTGCCAGCCTTTCGTAGACGCTCCCTCTCTCCGCTTTTCCTTTGTCGGGGGGAGGGTGCGGCTGCACGTAGGTTAGTACGATCTCAATTATTCGGTCCCGTGTAAACGAAAGATATTTTCTTGCACTTCTCTTATAACGAAAAACTTCAACAACTTGACGCTAGCGTTGGATCTTTTGAAAATCGAGTCGACAATAAATGTCAGGCAAACTGACATAAAAACAAATTAAAAAGTCGACACAGCGTTTAATAATCATTTTTGAAAAACTGACTACATTTCGGCTGGCCAAACCAGCCTTTTTCAGGTAATGAAACACAAAGGGGCGAAAGTGGAATAATTATTTTAAAAAATACAAAAAACTGAATATGTGAGTCAAATTGATTTCTGAAACTTCTATAGTCTAGCGAAAGTTTTCATTTATTAGAATCCACAAACCGAACTGTGATTTCGCGCCGTTTTTGACCTACTCTGCGAGCAGTGTATGGAAATTTGGGCCGTCGCAGCTCGTTTGAAGTTTGGGTTTCTTGTGTACAACACCAGCAATTTAACCCGTCTTTTTTAGGTTTTTAAGAACTAATTCAAAGACTGCTGGCTTAATGCCGAACATTTAATTATTGAAAATGGCTTATTTTCGGTGGTGAACATAGAAAGCACTGGTTCCTTGAATTTGGCAATGTTTCCTTAAATAAGCAACCATACTGTTTTGTCGATGTATTTGTTTATTTATTTTTATTTATTTAAAACAATATTTTATCAGGATGCTCTCTCACATAAGTGATTTTCAGAGAGGTCCTAAGTTAAAAACATGTTACAAATATGAATTAAAACTTAAACTTAATGCATGTTTTACATTAATGTAAAACTTTAACTTAGAAAGCAGGCAACCCAGTGTACGCCTCTTTAGAGCGTCTTGTTCTAAAACAAGGTGGGATACTATAAAAGGTCGTCTCAACAGGTAGTTTTTTCCAGCAACATGCAAAGCTGACAGAGGCGTACCTGCCTGTGTGCCAGGTAAACACTTGCTTACAAGGTGTTTTTTTTACTGATTAACATCAAACATTCTTCAGTTATGTTGTCTCGCTGTAATTTGAAGTCGGTAAATTGCATCCCCTACTGCAAATACAAAAATTGCTGGTCATAAATCTTGTATCACTTACCTGCATTATGCAATATTTAACTTTTTTTTCAACTTGTGCATCCAGGCTTACAGGTAAAAACTGGCCAGGAACGCCCCTGGCTGACGATAAGTAAAAACTGCAAGTTCCTAGTGAGATGTCAAACGTGAGCAATTCTTTTCGTAACTAGCAACGCAATTCAGTTTTGCCTGCGATAAATTAGATACAACGCAGTTTTTCGCAATTAAACACAAATATGACATGACAGTTGGAGGCAGGTTGCCCAGTAGATGTTACACGGTCAGGGTTTTCCGCCATGAAAACCTTGAGGGTGCAACCGGCCTCGCAACGATGCGATAACTAAAAGATTGTTCAACTTTTTGCGCAACTTACTTCGCAATTTTTCGTTGCGCATCCAGCTGCAAAGAGAGATGTTACACACGCTATTTCCTCTACAACTTGCTTTGCAATAGCATTGTATTACAAGTTGCAGAAAATATTGCCTCGTGTAACACGGCCTTTAACTATATTTAATGGTTCGAGTTTCAACTCTTTGCGAATTGCATCGAATATTTAACGTCTTTCTGTTGACTATGACTCTGGTTGCGTTATTCACTAAAAAACATTAATTTATTTCTGTGCTTTTGGTATTGCTCCACACGGAATTTTAAACAGATGTTCTACAGCACTGTAAATCTCTGGAAATCTTGCGTTTTCCGCCATGAATTGTTTTAAAAACTTGTAAACACGGTACTAGTTTTGGGTTTTTGTGGCTGTTTTTTATATACCGTTAAACTCTTGTATATGAACCATTATACAGCGGTAGAGGAACCACTCAAATTGCTTAAAACTCAATATCCAGTGGTCTGTGTTTACCTTATGACATGAAATTTTGGCGACATCTTTATTTCGCGATTTTGAGAGGCGCATATTTCGCGACACCTAATTTTCGCGATTCTGTGTATGAGGATGGGGATTACCTCGATCAAAATCTTACGTAATTGTTTAAAAATGCCGTTTTTCTTATCCTTCGTTGTCTGGCTCGAAAGGTTTCATTTATAAGAGAACAATAACCATTTAGCATTCAGTTAAGGATCTCTGGCGTAGCAATAACAACGAAAACAACCATGCAACGAGCGCGATTTGAACTCGTAATTGGGGTAGCATTTTCTGAAAAAAACTGTACAAAATGTAAATTTAAAAAGCAGCGAAATTTAATCGGGTTATTAATTTATGCATTAAACTATATTAAAGTTTGCATGGAAAAAACTTAACCCCCTAGGCCACGCTGACATCGGCCTTCCAACTGATAAAAATTTAATTTTTACTACGTCTCGGATTTCCAGCGCTGGAAATCCAAGACGTTTTAAAAATTACATTTTTATGAGTTTCATCACAGTTGCCTCTATGGCCTCATGACCAATAGCCTTGACTTTAGATTGCGGCGAGCTAGCTGTTCGAAGTTCGAGTACCACAGAAACCAAATTACAACCAAAAAAATTTTTTTTTGCTTGTTTTACTTTATACCCTTTATTCTCCTTTTCTTTTTTTTTAATACTTAGAAATTATTTTCTGAATAAACTGTGATTCTTAAAGCCGTTTTAATATATTTCTCTCACCTCGTCATAAATATTGCGTCTTGCGAGATGTGATTTTTAAAGCCGTTTTTATATAAAAGAAAAATACAAAGGCGGCTTTCAGAAAATAATTTCTAACTATAAACGAAAGAAGAAAAGGAGAATAAATAGGATAAAAAGCAAAAAAGGCCTAGGTTTCTGTGGGACTCGATCTTCGAACAGCTAGCGGCATGCTTCCATTAACAACCACAAGAGCCAAAAGAGTCTAGCCTAGTCGGCCTGTGGTAAGACTTATATAGATTCATCCATGAGGTGGCTCACAGGGCCTTTGATTCTTAAAGCAAGCATCACCTCCAAAGTATGATACCGGATACTGCCTACTTTAGGCCTACTCAAGATCCTAGTGTGAAACCCCTATTACTGGAACCCAATGACTTTAACTAGCCGTGTACGTCGTTGCGCGGTTTTTTTTATTTTTGTTCTCTTGTTGACTGTCATAGAAGGTGAAATTTGAGAGCGCTTCAATTAAGTTAAAATGTCGCGAAAATTTCATGTAACAAGATAATAATAAGGTTTAATGATTATATTCTCAGCAAAATATCCCATTTCTGATTAGATAATTCGGCTTGCATAAATAGGTTAGAGAGTGCATTTTAGGTATGAGTGCAATACGGAAGTTGCTATGGAGACAAATGCACTCGCAAGCGCCAAAGTTGATCATGAAAACGAAAACAAAATGGCCGACAGTCGTTCTTGCTTTGTCAAATCAAAACGATGTTGAACAACAGAAAAATAATGCGAAAAATCAAAATACTTTGAAAACTACACCGAACTGGTTAAAAGATTGGCAAAAATGGGCAACTGAACAAAAGTCAGCGAGCAACTCGAAGAGTACGAGTACGAACAACTCGATAATCATTGAAGCATCTACGCTTCATTGTTGAGAATATAATAAACAAAACATTGTATAAACTTGCTCGTGAATTTCGAGATTCATGGTCGCTCGTGATGTTTTGAAGTTCTCAAATTGCACTCGCCTTCGGCTCGTGCAATTTTGAGAACGTTCAAAACATAACTCGCGCCAATAAATCACGAAATGCACACGCGTTCATACGATTTCTTATACATATTACAAGTGGTAACAACTCTTCTTAGGCCCCATCCACACTACGCCGGATAACAATGCAGCAAAAGTTTTCCGTTCACACTGGAAAATGGAAAACGTTTTCCGTCCGACCTACGACAATCACAGGAGGCAAAAACGTTGAGCATGCGTATAACAACGGGGTCTTGTTGAGCCCGAGTTCGAGGAAGACTGGGGCAGAGAAACCCAAAAAGTCCGTTTTCAAAATATTTTCAGTCCACACTAAAACGCAAACGCGACATTTTAAAATTTAACCACTTTGAAGAGCATTTTTGAAATGTTTCGTTTTCAGTGGGAAATTTATCCGGATTAGTGAAGGGAGAGCTATCCGAGAGAATAAAGTTGCGTTTTCAAGTTTATCCCGGCCCATGGACACATAGTGTGGACGTAACCTTAAACAAATTGTTTATGTCGCAAATATTACAAGCTGAGGTGCTATTACAAATAGTATAAAAACAAAAGCTTGTTATTATTCAATACTTTTAAAAATGTTCGATTCTCCCTTGGGCTATAGGATACGTTCGATCGTTACGAGCTGAAAATTATTTCATCTAAAGCTGAAGGGCAAACTATTAGCATCAAAACGATTCAAACCGCAATCAATGTGTCGACTGTTTCCTTTATTCTCGAACACCTTCATGTTTCAACTTCATCCCTCATTAATGCAGTTTTAAAGTCAGCGTTGATAATCTTCCACCATTTTAACCGTAAAATCTATGTAAACTTAGTCCCATGCCATATCTTCTTGCCGTGGTCAGTCATTTCCTACCCCGGTGATTTTTTTCTTGAGTTGATAATGACGTAACGATTAAAGCTGACTGACCGCGGCAAGAAGATATGGCATGCCATGGGACCTATGTTTTCAAACTTTTTACAATTAAAATGGCGGAAGGTACTCAACAGTGTTTAAAACAGCATTAATGCGGCTTGAAGTTGAATTATGAAGAAATTCGATAATAAAGGAAACATCGGACACATTGATTACGCTTTGAATCGTTTTGTTGATGTTAATAGTTTGTTCTTCAACTTGAGCAATTAATTTTCAACTCGCAAGGTACATATCCTGTAGCCCGCGATTCTTCTTTAAAAAGCACCTATTGAATAAAACATTCTAATATACATGTGTTTTACACTGTAGACTTATTGTCCTCAAAAAGGAAAACACTTCTGCTACACAGGGTTCGAACAGTACTGGAAAGCAAAATTCCAGACTTTTTCCAGTCTTTTTCTACACATTTGGGCCGATTTTTGTGACCAACTGTCAACGTTTCTATTGCCTGTTGTGTGTTCTAATTTTGAAAATTTTATACATAAGATAACAGTTGGTTGATATTTTGGAATCGAACTTTAAATTTAGAGGGTACATATCTTCTCGAGAATCGCTTTAGTCAAAATTAATGGGAATTTTTTTTCGCCTGAAGTCAGGCCGAGAAAATCGAGACTTTTTCCACACTTTCCAAAATTCTGCTGGAATTTCAGACTTTTTCCAGACATTTGCTCAAATTTCCAGACTTTTTCCACACTTTTTCCACACTTTACAGAAATTTTCTAGATTTCCAGACTTTTTTCAGTTTTCCAGACTCTGTACGAAGCCTGATTACAGAAAAATATTAAAAATCCATTTAGTTAATACTGGTGACGCTGTACATGCTATATACCAGGGTTCCTACAGGAGGGGGACGTTGGTATTTTCGGTTTTGCTGATTTGGCGATATTCTAAATTTTCGTACCAAAAAACTGCGATTATTCGGTTTTGGTGTCTGCGGTTTTTCATATATTTAACAACTGATTTTTGTATTTTTTTTTGCAGAAATTTTAACCCATTTTCGGATTTGGTATCTTATGTGGTTTTTGGTTTTTCCAACTGGTTTCCTGTTAACAATGGGAACTCGTTGCAGGGCCAATAGGAAAAATTTCTCTTTGTGGCAAGGTCACGATATGGAACGTCGGTGAGGTTCAATAACCGACTACTGTTTACAATTCTAGTGATATGCCAAGTGGAATGTATGAAGCTTCGGTTAAGATGGGCTTTCTACGCGTTTTTTGGTTTTGATTGAAATTTATTGTGGTTTTACGGTTTTGAATTATTTTTGTGCAGTTCTGTGGTTTCTAATGGGCCTCAACGCTCCCCTCCTGCAGCTTGAGAAAAATATTTTTAAACTAATTCTTAAGACCTTAATTATGAGTTTGGGCAAATTGAAGACCTTTTCAAGGCCTGAAAAATACAAAATAAAATAAACAACACTTTTTTTAAGGACCCGCTGGGACCCTGAATTATTGTATAAAAATTCACTAAGCTTGCTATTAATACTATTCAAAATGCTCAATTATCCTTTACAAAGTACCCACTACATTCTAATAGACGTGTCACACAGAGATGGCCATAACTTTTAAAGTTGATGGTAAAATATTTTTGAACAAATACTTAAGACCTATATTATGAGTCTGGGCACATTTAAGACCTTTTCAAGGCCTAAAACATACAAAATAAAACAACAACACTTTTTAAGGACCCGCTGGGACCATGAATTACTGTATCAAAATACAACCTAGCTATTAATACTATTCAAAATGCTCAATTATCCTTTAAAAGGCACGTAATACATTCTAATACACGTGTTACACAGAAATATCCATAGCTTTGAAAGTTAATGGTAAATTTTTAAAAAGAGCCACACCTTTTCTAAAACCAACATACATTCTTTTCCTTTAAAACCTTGAGTGCACTCAGTGAATAAGACTTTACTGCGATGAGGAACCTAACCATCTAATTCGACTTGAATCTGCTGTTTTCCGGAGGGCTTTAAAATGTTTTCATCCTAAATTTTGCTTCAGGTCCATAATCGTGTCAATTCTATTTCGACACCAGTGCCACTCACTAGTTAGGTATGTGAGATATGCGCGAGTACGAGTGCTAGGAGAAGCTCGAGCGATCAGTTGCGTCGATGAACTTAGAGAGGTTGGTCGTGTTGTGGTTTCTTTCTCGCCATGGCAAAGAAACTGGACCAGCTCTCTTTCGAGGAGGAAAACTTTATCCTGGACGATGATTGATACTTTAGTGAAACTAAATCCTATCGAGACTGATGATTCAGAATGTAAACAAATCCTTAGGCGCCATGGCCGAGTCGTTATTCGCTTTGAAATGGTCACTGAAATGCTGAAACTTCTCATAA
This sequence comes from Palythoa grandis, assembly GCA_025448215.2. NCBI lineage: Eukaryota > Metazoa > Cnidaria > Anthozoa > Zoantharia > Sphenopidae > Palythoa > Palythoa grandis. Next base: position 7,191 of record JAOEJH020073772.1, read on the forward strand.
GCAAGAAAGGAGGTTGGGCATGCGACTCCCTAGATCGTGACTGACGTCTCCTAAATTACAGTCTAACTTCAATTTACAAATAAGACTTGTTTAACTTTCTAATTCTGATGGATGGAGAAGTAATGATTTGAAAATGAAAAACATCCTCTGTTCATTTCTTAGATTCTTACTTTGGATGTTGGTGCTTTATGGGCAGAATAAATCCTGAATTATTAACTGCTCCTATAAATTTTATTTTGATGCCAGGTAAAGGTAACTCTGGATAATATTTTCGGTCTTGTTCGATGTGCCGATGTACGTACTCTAAGACATCCAGAAAATCACTTTCGTCCTGTCCAGCTCTGTCCTCTCTCAATTCAGTACAAATTGTACAAGGCTCCTCTGACTTTTCCAAGAAAGATCCTGTCGCAGCAGGTCGATAACACTGTGTGGCTCCCTCAATACCATTCAGGAGATAATGGACGTACGGGGTGTTGTGGGCACATGGATCACCCTTGGGGTCATAGTAATAGGCTTTCTTTGCCCTATTACCCGAGAAACACACAATAACATTCCGCTCAAAGTCATCCACTGGACTTGGACCAGTCGGCTTTTGAAAGAACTTAGAAAAGAACGATGTTTGTTCACTTAGTCTACAGTTCTTCTTGCCTTCATCATAATTCTCAAAGAACCTTTCAACATAGCATCCAAACGCAACGACAACTGTAACATCTGCACGCACTTTGATTAACTTCTCCAGTAATTTGGTTCCTGAAAGCAGCGGTTGCCCTTCTTGCAACAGGAACTCTCCATCGAGGTTACAATGCCCAGACAACAGAACAACCAGAGCAGTTTTTTTGTTTCTGAGGTGGTACATTGCAAATTCCTCTTTAAAGTGGTCAAGGGTGTCCATAATACACTTCAGTCTGTCTTCAACTTTGTCTTTGACTAATTCTAAGCCACCTGGTTCATTTCTGTTTAAAATAAACATGAACAATTCTTAGCATTACCCCAAACAGACTCCATTGTCTTCATCTATATATTGAGGATACTGCTTGGGCGAGTCTAAATACAAAATATATCTCTTGGAGTGTTAAAAATATCTTTCACTAATGAGCAAAGTAAAACGGCGGAGTGGCTGGCGTAGTGGTAAGATCTCTGCCTTCCAACCTCAAGATCCCAAAAACAATGTGGAAGGTCAAGATCGTTCTATCTAGAAATTCCATGCCAACCGAAACCTTCTACATGTAACCAATTATGCTCTATGTTATTGTTCTAGTATCTATTTTCCACCACTAAAACACATCATGACTTCTAATACAGACTGTTCATTACTGAGTGACTGCTCCAACTCTAACTGATGTAGCTGCTGATTTAAAAACATTTAAAACGAAACTGAAAAAAAGTATAAACCTCATATTCCGCTCCTAGATGTAACCAAATTTTAGATATGATTGGATGGTAAACTTTCTAAAAGTACTTAAAAGTAAAATCACTGAGCAGTTATCTTTTATGTAAAAAAAACGTGACTTGGGGTAAAAATTTAAATATCACTTAACTGCTTACCCTATCCCGACATAACGATGGAAATAAGACACTGTGTCAAAAGCATCCTTTATAAATGCATCTCTGCCAGCTTCTTTCCAAGATCCCCCAGGAATAACAAGAAGCCTTGTGCATTGCTCTGTTAAAACAAAACATTGGCAGATTATAATCTTAAAATTTGTTGAAGATTTGCACACTGAAAGATTAGATATTCGAGATACTGGCTCAGAACACCCCAAGGAAAACATGTGTGTGGAGTTTTTAATTACAGGAGCGAGGTTTGTGAAGAAACTATATTCTCAATTTAAGGTTGCTGAAAAGACCACAAAAGCACCTGCTGTTTTATGGGAAAATTGAAGAATTATCTTAATTATTTTATCTTAATGCTTAAAACTACACAAATGTTCATTAAGTTAAAGCCAGAAGACAAATTTTGTTGTAATTTGCTTAGCGGATACAAGGTAAGATGAAATGGATACAAACATAAGGAAAGGCATTGTTGTCTGAAGAACTTGGGGAATTTGTTTCACATGTTTATGGTTATCCAAGAAAACATGTGACGATATTTTCCTAAGCAGTGTTGTAACTTAATGCTTGCCCACTTGGCCGCCGAGGCAAGCAAAAATCATTCACGGGCAAGTAGAAGTTTTGTCTTGGTTGCCGATCAGGCAAGTAAATTTGTCAGAAGACCTCAAATTCAACAGTAAAATATCAACTCGAATAGGTCGTTACACGACAAATCACGCCTGGCAGACGAGGTTTTTAAATCAGCTGCTTGAAGTGCCTCTAAATAACTGAGTTCTGGATAAATTGTTCTCATTGCCCGCCTCTGTATTGCCTCAATCTGTGTAGATAAATAGCTAGGGAGGCTGCGGTGGAATACCTGGCACGCATATTCAAGAACTGATCTTATCACAATGCAATAAAACTGCACTAGGTCAGCGGAGTTTATCCCAGCACGCTTGAGCTGTCGTAGAAGGTGTAAACGCTTTCCAGCTTTGGATGTTATTTCATCAACGTGAGTATTCCATTTCAAATTGCTTTGAACCGTCAGACCGACCACTTTTGTGGATAAAACTTTTTCGAATTATATCCCGTCGACTTCCATGGGCACGTGACTGACAGGGTTTCTCTTGAACGTAGATTTCTCTCTCCTTACACTTTGCTGGGTTGATTTGAAGTAAATTCTCTTAAGACCAGCTACTGATGTGGTTGATGGGTTGCTGTAGCATGCTGTGGCCAGATGGCAGAATTGCTTCAGAAACGGTGGTATCATCTGCAAACTTCCACATAAGTGTAGAGGCATTGGGTAGTAGTAGTAGTAGAAACTTTATTTTCACAGGGTGGCCCATTTAGTCCTGAGAATGGTATCCAGAGGGGCCCTGCATCTATAAAAACTAGTGTTACAATTACGAATCTAATTTAAATACAATTTTGCAAGA
>JAOEJH020073882.1:0-10154 GCA_025448215.2 Palythoa grandis
TTTTATATATTTTATGCATTGTAACTTAGGATATGTACTTTTATCTTAAGATCAATAAAGATTATTATTATTATTATAATAATAAATTATATATCTATATATATATATATTATCATTTTAGGAAAGTTACATTAGGAACACATGATTTTTGTGTTTTAACCATTACTTTTGCTGATATACCTTAACCTTTTTGATTTTTGAGTAAGAGGGCAGTTTCCTATTGTTCTACGGCATTTTCTCTGGTGCTACAATAATTCATCCAATCGTAAAATTCCAAAACCGGGCATGAAAGGCATGAAAAGTTTGTTTTTCTGTTTTCCACACGTACAGTTTTTGTTGGGTTTAAACTAAAAACATTTTTTACTGCAATATAATGAAAGAGAAGAAATAAACGCTGATGATGCTATGATAGATCCTTCAAGTTTTAGCAAAAGAGGTAGGCCGTTTAAACAATATCACCATTAGCATCTTTCTGGAATTCCATTTATTAGTCTACTTTACGTCTTACTCGGACCATTCCTTAACATTAAATCATTCTTGTAAATATTACAATCAAATTTTTTTTCTACCTATTAAAATGACCTGCATCTATTCCACTAAAACTTTTGTTTTGGACTTAAGTGGAAACTTACATTTACGTTTCAGGGATGGCCACATTTTAATCAGTGCCCGAGTTAGTCTCCTTCGCAGCCGCTGTTGTGTCGGGCTTCCTGTGCCTCCCCAACGAATGGCTGCTTACCCGAGCGCAACATTCCTTTCCCTTGGTTTGGCCAATCACAGCCTTAGTGCAGAAATCCAGAACTTTTTCACGCAACATGATGCAACGGCTGGGAAGGTAACTAGGAAAGTTTGTGTGCGAGAAATTCAACAGAATCTCTTAACAACTATTACAGGCAAGCCTTAACTCATGCAATTGAGACACGTGTTAAAACAATCATGCTTTTGCAAGAGGCTCATACTTAACAGAATAGCTAGGATTAAAAATTTTATCTAGTAGTTGTCTTTGTAGAGCGTTTGACTTTTGCTTTGTTATTTTGTCGAGGTCAACAATCCAGGAAGTATGGAGGATTTAAAATGTGAGTCAGAAGTTATATCAAAATAAATTAAATGTCTAAAAGCGGTTGAAACTGGTTGTAAAGTGGTGCAGTTTCTAATCGGGAGACGCTATCGATCTGTGTGTTCCCAACCGCGAACTGTCAGTTATTTTAAAACCTCAGATGATTTGACCGCTGCATCTGCAATATGTATCGATCTGAAAACTTTATTAATCTTTTGAGTCTTGCGAGCATCTCGGTTACTATCAAAACTGGTTTTTAATTCCTCCTTTAAATCAGAAACGCTTTTTCAGTGTTTCGAGTTTGAACAGACGCGCAGACTTAGAGCACAATTGCAACGAAAAATCCACTATCTGAATAGATTTTTGAAAACATCGATTCAGCTAAACTGCTCAGTTTCGGAAGATTGTGAATTGTTTTCCAAAAGGTTTTTATCCTAAGTCTGCCACCGGTATTTCTTTGAAACAAATCACTTAAAAAAAGTCTATTCAAGTTCTAAAAACCTTTTTTCGGCTCTTAATCTCCATAACACTAAATGCGGCAAACACCGCATTTTCATGACTGTCTTGACAGGTTTTTCATTTCGCGACAACGCCGCCTTTAAAAGCTTTAGAGTGATTGGCTTATTTATGATGTTTGAAAAACAATGGGAATGGAATGTTGCGCTTGGGCAAGCAGCCGTTCGTTGGGGAGGCACAGGAAGCCCGACACAACAACAGCTGCGAAGGAGACTATGCCCAAGTTTGACTGACTGAGTGACTGATTGATTGATGGATGGATGGCAATCATTTTTACGACCAGATAGTTCTAGCGCAAAGTCAAAGATAGAACAAAACAAAGAAAAGACAGCAAAACGGTCAAAGAAAAACCTTTAAACTATCAAGTTGTTTCAACCAAGAGCTAACACTCGAAACGACAGCTCTCTCAAAACACCAAATTGTACCAAACAATAGCTTGTCAAAGTTGAGCAGACTCTGAAGATGACTTCCCCACAGGTTGTCAAAACGTCAGTCACTACCACTGATAACAGTCCTTCTCAGGGCTAGACTAGCCCGAAGGATCTCAAAATACGATCTATTGACGAGCCCCCACTTTATAATAGGCGAGTTATGAAACTCAAGAATCGTTGTGGACGTTAAGGGGAGGGGGGAGTAAGCCATATCGATTTTAGGACAGCCCCTTATGCTAATATTGTGCGTGCCCAATTCCAGTCTGTTGCACAGAAATCTTTACTCTCAGCTTTACACAATATATTGCCAGAATACTTACAGCTGAGATGGTGAATCGAGGCTAATGGAAGGTTTCAGTCCATCTGGGCACTCAGTACGGTTACCAAATCTGTCATGAACAACAACCTTTATCTTCTGATTAAGTTGTTTCTTTGCGCCACATTCGATTTCTACTGTTCTACTTTCTGTAACAAATGCCCACTTCTCTGCGTCAACTAAAGCAAGTAAAGCTCTGATTAGTAATGAACTGATTTCGTCCAGAGTCCTCTAGAATATACTCCTGTTTTAAACTACTCTAACATAGTTAAATAAAAACACAGAGACAAAACTATTCTAAAAAACACTTTATCTGAAGTCTTCACATAGACCTATTCTACAAAGCCAAGTCGAGGGCAAAAGTTATGACATAAAAATTCTTAAATGAACAAAAGTTGGAGAGAATCTTCAAGGTGAGGATCGAACCATAATGTTTTGAAGCGCAAATGAAACCACTACAAATTTTGAGTAAACCTTCAAAATGAGATGAATGAGATACACATCTGATATTGGTACGATAGTAGAAAGGATATTGAAAGCACTGGACTTGCTCTAGTAACATACTACCTCTCAATCTAAATTTTTTCTTGTAAGTGTCACTGAAAAGCTCCAGCACTGCATCGGGACCTAAACTGGCTTTAGTACTACACTGAACATTAGCTGTCTACGTTAAATCAACTGCGTAACAAAAAAGTACCACTCCAGTTTAACCATCCTCAAAAATTATCCGAGAGAACACTGAAATACGTATTTATTAGGGAATAGGGAAAAATCATTTGTAAATCAAAGACTTCAAAATACAGAATGAAGTCTCAGACCTACACATTTACAACACATCTTTATTCTCACGAAAAAGATAAACAATAACCTGCCGTCGGCCGTATTCTTATCTGGGCCTGGCAAGTGACGTCCTGGCATGTACAGGTGACATTCCCAAGGAAGGTGCTTGAAACGAGGGTTGCAACAGGACAATCTGGTAACTTTGGCAGCTGATTCGTTGGTACCTGACAGCACATTAACAAAGGATAGCTAGTATCAAGTTTCATACAGTTCTTTGTACAAAAAAATGTCAAACTTTTTATAGACTTTTGTCCTTATTATCCTGACTCAAAATTAGGTCAGTAATAGCTTCAGAAATAAGTTTTACAAACTGACAGTGTTTCTATTGCCTGTGTTGTGTTTTCTAGTTTTGAAAACGATATGCATGGCAGTTGATACATAGGAGTCGTTTAAAATTTAGAGAATTCATATCTCTGGAGAATTATTTTAGTAGGATCCAAAGGATGTTTTTTTTCCCGCGGATGAGAAGCCGACGAAAATACAGTTTTTTTTCCAGACATTTGCTTCACTTTCCAAACATTTTTCATACTTTCCAACACAACAAATAACAACAGTTTGCTAACACCAAACAATACAGTTAACAAACAGTTAACATGCGCGTTGTTGGCAAACTGAGTTAAATAATAATAAACAACTTATATTGTGCATGCTACATGTGGATATGTTTGCATGCGCATTACAAGTTAATTAAGGAATATTATAAATGAAATAATATGAAAATTAAGAATTTTAAAAGTAATAATAGCAATAGTAATAGTAATAGCAATAGTAATAGTAATAGTAATAGTAATAGTAATAGTAATAGTAATAATAATAATAATAATAAATCAGAGATTAAATGCCAGTTTGAAATAATAAGTCTTAACGGCAGTCTTAAAAGACTTAAAACAAGAAATGTTCCGGATTATTGCTAGTAAAGCATTCCATAGTGTTGGAGCGGCCTGTTGAAAGGCCCTGTCACCGAGGGTTGCCCTGTGCTTTGCACTAGAGATGACCCGCTGGACAGCACAGTTAGATCACAGATTGCAACGTGTAGGAGATTTAACCCAAATCAGATCAGCAAGGTAAGCAGGGGCCAGTCCATAAATACATTTAAAAGTTTGGAGAACAATCTTGTAATTTATACGGAACTTGACACGGAGCCAGTGGAGGGATATGAACAAAGGAGTTAAGCAACAGAATCTTGCAGAACCAGCGACAAGTCTAGCAGCGGCATTTTGAACACGTTGAAGCTTATGTATGTGCGTAGACGGAAGACCATAAAGTAGCGAATTACAGTAATCAATTTTGCTGGTAACAAACACATGCACCAAGGCTTCAGCAGCTTCTTGAGATAAGTATTTCCAAACTCTGCGAATATTGTGCAAGTGATAAAAAGCTGATCTGCAAGACTTGTTGATATGTAGAACCATTGTGAGCTGTGAATCGAACCATGACCCTAAACTCTTCACCGGCTCTGTAGATGGCTCAATGCAACAGTCCCCAGTTGCAATACTCAAATCTGAGACATTAACGTTGGATAGCGGTTGCCGTGTTCCTACATATGATAAGAAACTCAGTCTTCTCCGAGTTCAGTTTAAGTTTGTCATGCAGCATCCATGTTTTGATATCAGCAATGCAGAGCTCCACGGCATGAATTGCAGCCATCTCACAAGAAACATTTCCGGGTTTGAATGCCAAACAAAGCAGTGAGTCATCGGCATAACAATGGGCATCAGGCAAGTGTGTTTGATAATTTGAAAGAGTTTACTTGAATAAATGACAAAAAGGAGAGGCCCAAGACAAGATCCCTGGGGAACACCACAATCAAGGTCGAACTTTTCAGACATAACACCGTCAATAGATACTCCTTGGGATCGATCAGATAAATAGGAAGCAAACTAGTCTATTACAGTTCCAGAAACACCAAATGCAGTTTTCAGCCGATGAAGTAAAGTTACATGGTTCACGGTGTCAAAGGCAGCACTAAGATCAAGAAGTACCAATAATGTAACATGCTGTTTGTCCATGTTCATTAGAATATCATTCTTTACTTTCAGGATGGCAGTCTCGGTACTATGATGTGGGCGATGTGTGGACTGTATTAAAGGAAGGACATTGTTGGTGACTAAATATGAGTTGAGTTGCTCCGCTGCAGCTTTTTCCGTCAACTTGGAGAAAAATTGCAAATTACTGACAGGACGAAAATTTCTATACACTAGTTCTAAACCTGGCTGCTTCAGCAATGGATTCACAACTGCGTGTTTCCAATAATCGGGGAATGATCCTGTTTGCAGCGAACAGTTAATGATGGTAGTAAAAACAGGAAGCAGTTTATCCAAACATTGTTTAACGATGCTGGTTGGTACTGGATCGAGATGATATAATTTTGTTAGGGGATTTTGCAACGACAGCCCGTACAGAATCTGCATCCAGGAGATCAACACTGCTCAACGAGGATGGACAGAGGATTGAGGTGAAACGGTCATCACTTTGATTATCACAGTCACTTTCAGAATCCAAACCAGTGCATATGTCAGCTATTTTCTTCACAAAATATGAGCCCAGGTCATTAGCTAGTGTATTCTTATCACTGTGAGGTGGAAAAGGAGAGTAACTTGTTTAATTGAGAAGCTTTCTTGAGACATTAAACAGCTTTCGCTGATCACCAGAGCACTCATTCACTATGTTTGTATAAAACTCCTTCCTTGCATTATTTATTAAGAATGTGGTGCTGTTTTTAATCGACTTGAATACTTTCCAGTCCTCCAAGAGCTTAGTTTTCCTCCACCTGCGTTCAGCTTTCCATTGCTTTCGTTTAGCCACACTAATTTCCTCAGAGAGCCATGGAACACAAGGTCTCGTAACCATCCTACGTGAACAAATAGACGCATGTTTGTCAAGAAGAGCCTTTAAAGTGGTATTGTAACAACTCACAAGACTGTTCAGTCCAGACGAAGAACGCTGACATAAATCTGAACTAGGAAGATCGTCCTTCAATAATTCAATATCAATGCATTTAAATTTGCGGTAGGATGCCATCTTAATAGAGTAGCTAGGCCTCGATAAGTTCAAGTTGCAAAGAACAGTCATATGGTCACAGAAGAAGCAACCCGGGAATGGCCTGCCACTAACAATGGTGTCTGATTTTCGGGTCACAATTGAATCCAGTTTATGCCCATGGACTTGGGTCGGAAAACTCATATGCTGGGTCAAGTTTATTGAGTCCAAAATGTCGATGAATGCTGTAGTGTAGAAATTTTGAAGACCATTGAAGTGAACATTAAAGTCACCGCAAATCAGTAGAGGTTCAGTACACATTACTAATGATTCCAAATACTCAGCAAATTCGGTAATAAAGGTAGCAATTGTTACAGGATGGTTTCTGGAATATGGGGTACAGTAAAAAACTGCCTACCGAACAGGCCACGAGTCGTGAGCTAGCGAATTCCTCTGATGTACATTGATTCAAATGCTTGACTGTGATGGATGATCGGTAAATCAGTGCTGCACCACCACCCCTGCGCTCTGATCGTGAAACACCCGACTCTAATTTATATCCATCAGGAATACACTTGGCTTTGATCGCAGCATCATCACCAGAAAGACAAGTCTCAGTTACAGCAATAATAATAAAATGTAATCATTGAACATTGCAGTTTTATTTCTGAGCGACAGGGCATTCATAAGGCAAAAGCGACTAAATTGCTGATCATGGGAGGAGATTGTTTCTGACAGATTTGGGTAGTGTTTACACCATAATGCAAATTACAAGATTCTGTAGATGATCGGCAGTGCGGAACAATGGTAGAAACATATTTCCTTCCAAGACTTTCAGGTAGTTTAACTAAATGACCACTACGGCATCTCCTGTATTTAGTGTTACGATGGAGTTATGTGCCTGACATGGAGCCAAAAGGCTTTGAGTTAGCTGACAACAGAAAAGCAGCAATAGTATAAAACATATTCCTTTTGTTGACACATCCATAATGTGCGAATTTGTGCAGTGAGTGAGTATTATCATGGGCAGAAGAAGCAGAAAAGTTTTTTTGGGGGGGCACGTCAAGGGTTAGTTGAACCACGTGACATTGTTTCAAATCTACTAATGCTTGTAGTAACCAAAAAACTACCTGAAGGCTTAGCCCCCAATAAAATTATTGGGGGAGCCAGAGTTCCCGCCCCCCCTGGTCTCCCCGGTTCTGCCGCCCCTGATTATAAATCCTTCTTGTTCCAGAAATAACCGATATATATCCAGAATTATGTTTTACTGTTGTACCAGCACCCACACATCAAGTCCCAGCAAGTCCAAGATCTTTCAAAGATAGGGACAGACTTCTTGACAGAGGAAAATATGATCGATAGTCCAAGAGTTGTTGTCTTGAATAATTTACAGAGGTCTGAAGCTTGGCGGGAAAGTTAAAATTTACACCAGAACTACTAGATACAGAAATCTGGGATTTGTTGCGTACAGATTAGAGGAAGTAGAATGGTCGATCTGAGTGCTTGATCCAGGTTGGATTTCCACATCCATCGCAACTGTAATATCAATATGAGAGTAGGGGAGCAAAAAGCAAATTTCACCATGTTTCTGCCAAATACTGATCGGGCAACTCGCGACAGCTTGGCGGTTAAAATTCTTTCTTTTGACAATGAGGTTAAAACTACAGTGCTTTCCAATGAAATCTGTAACATTTACTGAATAATCATGATGATCTCTTGACAAAGTACACAAGTTAAACGTTACAAATACTATAAAACTGATTGACCTAAAATACAAGCCAGCCATGACAGGTGCATACATTATCCAAGCACGAAATGGAAATGAAAATTTGGAAAGTAAAGCCAATGACTGTGCTGAATGAAAATTGCAATTATTTATATTTCAAGGAAATTCTTTTCCGCCATTTTGTCAATGGAAGATTTCACTTCCTGTACAACTTTCCACCTTGGTAATACTTCGCACAATTAGTTTCCATTTAAGTTTATTTGGTATAATAGTTGATAACCGGCAACGACTGAACCAATCAGAATGCTAGAAACACTGATATCCAAGGTTAAAATCTAATAAATGGATAGAGTACGATTTTCATCAGATTTACAAGGTACTTCATAATATTACCAAAGTTAACTGCATGGCATGAGCACTTTAGCTGGACACTGTTTTGCACTAACTGCATCTTCCTTACCTCTACACTCCAACTGGTTGTGATTCTAGGCTCTGCAGCTTGTAATTCATCTGAAGAAAGCAGTCTTCCACTCTCATCAAACACTTTTAGGTACAAATCTGCCAAAATTGCACCAGCAGGAGCAGAAATCTCGAGGCATTCATTATCATTGAATCGAGAATGTCCTGCTCCGTTTGCTAAATTGCCATTCAAAACAGGATATCCCCTTGTGTCATCATTACAAATACGGATCATATGGGGAAGAGTGCTTGGCAATACTTTGATTGAAAATTGGATCAGGTCTTTCAGCACCTCTGACACTGCACTCTTTCGCCGATAAGTTTCCACGGATACAAAGGAGAACTTAACTTTCATTCTGCAGGGTGAAGAGCCTACTGGAAGATTCACTTTCATTGGACCAACAGTAGCTTGGCCACGTTCGATGTGTGCTAAATAAGGCCCTCTATGGAAGCCCTCACACTCAGCACATAGGCGAATGTTTTTATCGGCTGAACAAAGCTGCCCCCACTGATCCAATACCTGGACCGTAAACTCAGGAAACTCGTCGTAGTTACGAACTTCAACAGTCTCAAATTCCGGTAATTTGATAGAATGTGGGGGCCCTGAAACAAAAATAAACAACATGGGACACCACCAGTTATGATTTCAACACAACGTTGTAATCACGGGATTTTCTATACGTCCGTTACATTTTGATGACTTGATTAGCCAACATTGAAATAATGCCCACCCATTTCCTACCCTGCTGCTTTGTAATTTAAGTTTAAACTTTGATAATGACATAATGATTAAAACTGACTGACCGCAGCAACTATCAAGGAGATATGGCATAGGGCTAAGTTTACAATGATTTAACAATCAAAATGGCGGAAGGAAGTTTAAGGCTGACTAATATAGCACTAATGCAGTGCGAAGTTGAAATATGACAAGGTTCAACAATAAAGAAAACACCTTACAAATTGATTAAGGTTTGTGTCGTTTTGTTTGAGTCTAATAGTTTGTTATTCAACTTCAGCAGCCAGTTCTTCAACTTGTAACCAGGGTACCTACGTCCTGCAGGTTACGCATTCAAGCATTGTTCAATCTATCAGTAGTTCCCCTCCAGAAACAATAACCCAAGCATAAGAAGCACAGAAATCTACTGGGCTCGCCGCAAACCTCTAACTGCTATTTTGCAATTTTAAAATGCTGCTTTCACTATATCTCATGCAAGTTAGTCTGAACGCCATGATGCAAAAAGCAAGATACACTAGCCACATTACTTAAGACTATATCCAGGTGGTAAAATTATTATTAAATAGCTTTGCGTTTATGCACACAATTTAATTGCGAAAAGGAAGCTTAAAAATTGTGTTCACACAAACCTAGAAATTGGATTTTAAAGTTGAGCTCTATTCATTTTTTTTATGAAAATGCTAGAGGTGTAAATGGTATCGAATGGAAAGCGTTCTTTTTACCCACTCTCTCTAACAACTTTCCTTTAAAATGGTCTATAAAGCAAAAGCTTAATTAACGCACTTAATCTTTGAAAACTCATTTTGGAATCGGTGAGGGCCCAACTTCAAGCTCCAAAGGCCAAGCGCATTTTAAAAGCAACTTTGCCTCGCCAGCTCTTACATAATATAATACTTCTGCGATCCACTCTACCGCTGCATCACATTTCCTTATCATCATGTTCAGGGATGTGCTACTGAATAAATCAAGATAAAGAGGTTATAGGCCTTTTGCAGCTGGGGATTACATGACCACAGGTACCTTAAATCAATCAGCTATGACAAAATGATATCCAGAAATGGAAAGAGCAGGTTGACATTAGTAAAATGGCAAAG
>JAOEJH020073965.1:0-10153 GCA_025448215.2 Palythoa grandis
CCCCTCCTAGTACTGAATAGACAAACCTATCCCGAGCCTTCCCCTTATAATAACTGCTGCAAAGCTGACCTCCTCCAAACGTTGAAATTTTTTTTCCGGTTTTAGTTTTTATGATTTTTTAACATCACGTCTTCTTTATAAGATTAAGAAAATTTTTTGCTGCTAAAAAATTGTTGTTTTGACGGTTGAAGGTTACTTTTTTGTCGATTTAAGATCAATTTGACGCTTGCGGCTTAAAATGTAGGCCGTCTGACAGTTAACCCCCATTGAGATCCTCTATTAGGGGTCAGTTACTGCAAAATGTCTTCTACATCTATACAACTTTATTCACAAGGGTTTCTCATTACACGTGAATTGGTCTTGGCAGTCAAACCCAGTGTTCACTTGTATTCATGCAGGAAGACTTTAGTTATTAACAAATCCAACCCAAACCTCAGCGCTGTTTGAATCTACCATCTACTGCGTAGATCGTGCATGGTGGCACGTACAGCATTGTGACAAACAGGATCATCTGAGAAGATCTTATTGTTGATAGCCAGTCAACGACACAAAAACTGTGATTTCATAATGTTGGTTCACCCACAAAGGAAAAGATGAGCCCAATAAATTGACCTTCTCCCATCAAACGTGACTTCATTTTCTCAGTTGGTAGGGCACTGCGTTGGTATTGCAGAGGTCCGTTGAGGAAAAACCGGGCTTCTAATTAGGAGCTACTTAAATAAAAGGTTACTTCACAACAGCGCCGCGGAGCATATCTTATAATTGGGCGACTAGCTCGACGAGCGCTAGGGATTCCGGGAGCATGTTCCCCCGCAAAATTTTTGAAATTTACAGCATAAAATTGCTGGAAATGCCTCTAATTTTAATAATCACCAAAATATATCATCTCATTTGTGTGTCCCCATTTCTTTAGTATTTTTTTTAACACAACAATGAATGGATTAAACAGTCCAAGTAACAAAGCAATACCAAGCTAGCGCATTTTAGTCCAGTAAAGGCTATGCTCCCCGGAGCTCAGTAGAAGTTATACTGATTCATTTTACATAACAAAGATCTTGCTCGGTAAATGTTCCGAAATTCCGTTTCCTGCGGTTCTTATTTCTAGAAGTAAAGTCATTGGCCAAGTCACGAGCCGCACTCTGTCAGTCCGTATCTTGTGGGTGTTCATTATTGCCACATGGTTAAATCTCATCTGTGCCAGGTCTTTGTGCGTCTTGCAGTGGAAAACGATCTTTCGCCAGTTGCGCTTGTTGCAGGGTTGACCAATACAAGCTTGCAGATGTTGATTACTTCGCTTATCATTTGCCTTTCATTGGGTTTAAGGCCTTTAACGGCCTCTAAAACATCGGCAAAGCAATCGAGGTTTTTCCCCTTCATGAGCACTTTGAAGACTTCCAGTTGTGGGACATGGTATTCATATTTAACACCGTCTGCGTAACAGCGTCTCACATAGGCTAATTCTGAAGAAATGTTTTCAGACTTTAAAGCCTTAAACAAAACAGATTCCAAATGTTCATATGCTTTAAAACTGGGTTGATCAAAACGTTCCCCAATAGCTTATATAATCAGATCAAGAGCTTCAAAATATATTTTTCTATAAAGGTCTTCTGATGTTTCTGGATACCAAGGGAAGGCGCTCCTTCTCCCACTTCATATCTTGCTGGTGCTCTTCTCGTCCTCTTTAGTTAGAAACATTTTCTTTTTTTCTCAAAAAATACAATATTTTTGAAAAAATTATTGGGGCGGCTAGAGCCTTCTCGCTACTCCAGCTCCGTGGTCCCTGCACAACTTTGTTACATTCAACACTATAAACAACAAGTCCGTGTTCTTTAATATTTGGTCATCCTAAGACCCAGCGTAAGTTAAATTATAGATTTGCTGCTCATAATAACGCACATCATTATAAATCATAATAAATCCCCCGTATATAAGCCCTCTCCAAATATAAGCTCTAAACGGACTTTTCGGGTAATCAGTTTTTACAGGAAGTTTTTGTTACCAAATACGTTTCAATGAGATTTATTTTACAAATCATCTAAGTACTATAGCAATGTTAAAATCTATCACTTCCATTCGAATAACCTCAGACTAGCCAGAGAAAAAACAGATGTGTTGAACTGATTTACTACAAAAATAGCTGACATTCTTAGTCCCGTGGAATAACATAAACCGTAATGGAACTTAAAATTAAAAATTGAAAATATTAATTGAAATGGCGATTCACCCAGCGCGCAGTCAGTAACACAACGAATACTGGACATACAGTCATTGCGTTTCAACTGAATCATTAGACAGCATCACATCATTTGCTCCCGAGGGGGGACCATTGAAAATGTTGCCTCTCCACGACGATTCAGTTTCCTGGCACAGACCAACACTGAAGGAAGCTGGTATCTAATAACCACCAGTAGAAAAACAACAAGCACACACGAGATTAGGACAATGGCCGTCAATGAAAGACGGAATTCCTCAAGAGCAGATGGATCTTTTCTTTTTCTGTTTTCATAAACACCTGCCACCCTCTTAAACTTTGTCTTGGACTCTGTCTTTGCGGCCACACGTGGATAAAATAAACGTTTCGTTGATTGTTTTTCTGTAGTAGTGAGATAGATTTCGTTTGTGAGGCTGCAGTACCCACTAGCACTGCCAGCAGCGTCGCACCGTGTGGAAGTTGTCTTCTCTGTTGTACGAAAATGTTTCGTTGTGGGAGGGGAGGTTGGGGACGGAACAGGATTACAGGCCCTTGACAGAAGATCATTCCGTGATGTACTAACAATCTTTTGTACTGTGCCCCAGCATTCCAGTGGTCCCAGTGTGAAATACGACTTGAAACCTGCGGAGTAGAAGATAAGAACTTTTAAAGAACAGAGACAAAATGAATCCTGTTTGATCAGGATGCAGCTATTCATTATGTGAGTCTTCTACGGCTTGCTGTAATTCAAAAGACTACTTTGTCTCAATATTCGTTAGCATTCCAGACTGACTGCTTTTTTAATGACGGCGCATCATCATGCATATTTTTTATTGTACCTGAAGAAGGCTGGTAATGACCAGCCGAAATATCGTACTTAAATAAATTGGATTGCAAGTTTACATCCTACATCGTATTTTTAATTCTTTGATTTTTCCGGTTGCTTGCATGTTTGTTTTTAGAAACCAAATGAGAAACAGAAAAAAATGGTAACCCTTATCATCGACATCGCTTGTACAAAAAGAAAATTTTCGGGCGTCAATTATTACATGGTAATCTCTGTTTCCTAAGAGGCTGCATTGTAACTAGAAGAAATTGAAATAGCATTTGACATACCTTGTTTGCTAAACTGGAGTTTTGTAACAGGAAGTCGGTCTTTGCTAGTGAAGTAGCCCTCGTCATGGCGCCATACATCGTCATTGATATCACAGTTACAGTATTTATAAGAGTCGGCGCAGTTGTTCACCTTCCCGCATGCGCACATGTGTCTGCCCGGATCGGCTCCTCCCCAGTGCGTTTGGGTTTTTCCATCACGTGACAACCAGGACATATGTGCTTGGCTCCATGGAGGACCAATCAAAACTGAACTGGAAACGATAAAAAACAGAGATGGAAAAAGTCAGTTTCTCTGGGTTTTGTTTTGTTTTGCAACAATTTTCTAATATTTTCCTCAAAATGAGTAATTTTTAACGTTAATTCTTTCTGTAACCCTTGTTTGGTGGTACCAAGTGGCAGCTATACGGTATAGGGTGGTTCCGTAGTGTATAAACCATCTAGATTCACTGAAATGTCCAAGTTTGACAAGGTGTCATAATTGTGTTGTTGGCTTCTACAGTCTGTAAGACGACTGTCTGCCGTGTGGGACGCACGGGTTCGAGTCCCGGCCGGACCTGCTTTTCACTCAGGGTCTTAAAATAAACGAGGAGAAGGTTGTGCATTTGTTCTCACTTATACAAAAAAGTTAGACCTTTACTTCTTCTCAGATAGCAACGTTACCACCGGTTTCATTGCTACCTTTTGAATTTATTTTCTGTTTGGGTTTGGTTTTGGACTGCCGTCAATCAAAGCCTTGCTGTTTATAATTTAGCGTACACAGCCAGACACGATCCATGAATTACCGAGGGCTGCCTTGTTAAAAGACTGGTTAACTTTATCCCTGGGTTAAGCCAAATTTCAGGCAGCACTTTATCCTCTAAGGAAATGTTTACGGTTCTTATAAAATACTGTTCAAGTTTCCAAAGAAAAAAATATTAATCCTAAAATTAGAGCTAATGTCAGTCTCTATGAGATTGGAAACAAAAGCATGAGTTCACAATACATCCCTGGGTTAGTGCTATTCAGCTGTTGAACAACTTGGCCCAGACATTTAGATCTAACGGTTGTGTAGCCAGTGTCGGAAAGTGCGATCTGTTTGAAATCTGACATGATTGAGGGCAGTCTAAAGCCAATTGCAGACGAAGAAAACAAACTCAAAGTCAAAATGTTGGTAAACCGTCTCTGGAACTTCTTTAGGGGCACCTTGACTGGATTTGGAATTTAAGCCTAATCCTCCAACTGATTAAAGTAGACTGATTCAGCCGATAAGAAGTTTGTATTTTACCAACTGGATTCGAAGTATGAGAGTCCAGATTTCAAACAGAATGGCCGGAAAATATACTGATCTCTGGATTTCGGGTCACCTTATACATGGATTACTTTTATGCTAGAACATGACATGGGTACCCATAATTAAACCAATGAAAAGAAAGATAAAGTCTACTCCAACCGGTACCTTAACCTACCAACCATAAAGCTTGTTATGTAGGGTACCTTCATGTTGTTCCAACATGAGTCGACACAAATGTATAAATACCTGAAGCAGTCGTATCGGACGAACTGCCGGCAGTATTCGCTGTTTTGCACCAGAGCCTCGATCTGATGCATACCCACAGGGTACTCAATTTCGTGCGTCAGATAACCAATGTTATTTGTCACGTCCTCTCTAACAGATTTCCTGCCCATTCCCATGTGGGCTATGATTGTGTAGGTATTTTTTGTTTCTGTAGTATTACAAAGAGCAATGTATATGTTCTTGGAATCTTTTCCCTTCAGTTTGCAATGGGAGTTGTCCTTTAACCCAATTTGTCTGTATTCTGCGCAAGTTTGCTTATAGATTGTGTCTTCACAAGTGTTTCCTTCAAACTCAGTTGTGGAGCAGTTACAATAAATGGATTTGTATCGGTTTTCGCATTGTCCTCCGTTCTTACAGGGGTTTGGATAACACCTGTTCTTTATAGAGCACACACCCGCACGCAGTCCGCCATATTGCTTTGATTTATCCAAATCCCGTTTAATTATTTTATGGTCATTGACTGTAAAATTAAAAAGGCATCCCACAAAACCTTGGTACTTGTTCTGGAAACCCTTTCCAGCAAAAACATTGGAACGTATTCTGTGAAGGAACTCTCTCGCGTTGGCATCTTTGAAGTTTATCCTTTTTGTCCTTGACCGATTGTCTACTGAGACGGCTATATGCGTCCGATTTAGTCCTGCATGCACAGTGTGCCATTCTCCGTCGTGTAGATTTCTTCCAACTTTTGATATTTTCTTGTGTCCATTCGAAAGCGTAATGCTAAACAACAGTGAACCAGACTCTAACCTCAGCTGTACCTCGTGAAGCAAGGCTGTTCCCGAGAGAAACAAACCTTCTTTCATGTGAGTGCGAAATTGGAATGAAGCTAAAAAATTGTTTTCGCCTGGGGAATGTTTAGGTAACATGACCTTTATGAACGAGCTTGGGGAGGTAAATGTGACCAGATTGTAGCCATAGTCATCATAAACACAGCGTTTAATGAAGTTGCCCATATACGTAATGTGTGGAAAGCGTTTCTTGAATGCTTCCTGTAAAATATTACTTCCGTCAAAATTAACATCGGCCAGACATCCACGAAATCGATTTCTTTTTTGCTGTTTTCCAAAACTTGCAACAAAAAGAGTGCCATCTAAACTGTGTATATTATAACCGTCTCCTGCTAGTTCTGTCTTCGGGTACGAGTCAAGCGTTATTTGAGTTTGTCGTCGTGTTGGATTGACTCTTACTGAGTGCCATTTCCCATCAGCCAAATCACTCCCCAGTGAGATGTTTGTCACGTGATTCCCACCCAGTCTACTTGAGAACCTAACACAAAAGCAGTCAAACATGTGTTTATCTAATCGAAGTACTGAAGAATGCGCTAAATCCCAAAACTTATCTAAATAGTAGGAAGACACTGTGAGTTAAAGCTGAAGTTACGCGAGGCAATTTTTCGTGCAATTTGTCTAGCGACGCAATTGCGAGACGAGTTGCACGAGCCATTACAAGCCATGTTACACGGCGCAATGGTGGATTTTATCTTTCCGGTATCGATGTCTGCAACTTGTCTCGCAACGATTTTAGCCATTGCTTGGGGTGCTACACGCTGCAATCGGGCCCAAGGGACACCACGTAGAAACATGTCAAGTTTAGTTTTAACCGAGGATAATACATGGCTGGTGGAGATGTTAGTTTTAAGAGCTTTTCAACATTAGATGAAATTCCTATCTTCAAACAGTCATGTTTATAATAATATTCTGCCTTTAATACATAATCATCTATAAAGAAACCTAATTGCTTTTATTCATGTGTAGAGATAAAACTGACTAAAATGTTCTTTTTACATGTAATAAAAGTTTTTAATTTAAGAGAAATATATAGGTACTTCATGGATTATTATATGTTAAATTCATTTAGTCTGTCTCGGAATTTCTTCATTCTCTCTTTGGCAGAGGTGGAAATCTACCAGAAGTAATACTAGGCCAAGCCAAACAAAGAGTGGCGTAAGAAATTTTGTCTTTATGAGGATAAACACATTACTGTGAGCCTTAAATCAATGGGCGAAAAATGGAATTATAGTATAAATGTAACAAGTGAACGTTTTGTAACGCAGTCTTTTTGACTCTTCAAAATGATGTACGTAGCAATCAAGAACCACTTACTGACTATAAAGTATAGAAATAAGTCTACTGAAGTGGATTGTTTTGCAGAGTAAATTTTAATGACAAAGTTATCAAAGTTTTATTACACCTGTGCCGTGCGATCAATGTTAATTGTTTTCCCTTACGACTGATTTGCTTCGGATTGCATGCACATACCAAACTACGCAGAAATAAGCCCCAAAAGATTCAAATCGTTTTTGTTTTGATATAACTTTTTATAAAAATATAAGTGATGCTAACTATTCCACCGACAACGTATTTTACACCAGGGTTCTTATTACAGTAAGTTAAAAGTGCCGATAAACTATTTCATTTTCAATTTATCCTTTCTTTTTTTCAATTTCCACCAAAAGTATTACCTTTTTACTTTTTAAGTTTATTCCTTTGGCGGCCGACATTCGTATATATCTACTATGTTTTTAAGATTTTTTTTTGAATTGTTGTAAGAACATTAAAAGTGACTGAGATTTATTGAGCTACTGGAACACTGGTGTACATGACTCGTTGATCGCCAGATAAATCAGAGAGTTTGAGCTTCTGGGCTCTTACTCTGCTTCATATTGTTGAGGCTTGCTGAACACTTCACGGCCACTTGATAAATCATTGTCAAAAATTACTTGCTCAGAAAATTGATAAACTAAGATGAAAAGGATGACATGAAGTTTTCGGAACCATTTTTTAAAATTTAAGACCATCTCCTCAATTTTATTTAACAGAGATGCAGATTTTTCCTTGACATTCCAGATGTATCACTACCCGGCACTTATTTCGTTCTTGGTTTAAATATATAAAATTCTTTCTTTGTCTAATTTTTTTCCTTTATAACTAAAAATTTGAAACTGTATCCTTACCTGAGAGATCCTTTTTTAAGTTCCAAACGAAAGTAATTAGTTTTGTCGTGTTTTCCACGGCTAAAGACAAGAACTCCGTTCTCGTGTAATGTTCTGAATCGCAGTTGAAGAGAATTTTGCCGATTATCCCATAAAATTGATCTCATGAATATACCAGCATATTCTCTCCCTGTGAATGTTACCTCTTGAGCAAAAACTAACCGTAATAATGTTACCAGAGAAACTATTTGTTTGAGAAGTATCGAAACCATAACTAAACAGCTCAGTTTTAAACTCAGTTGATCATGGCCGGCTATGGAGTGCTTCAACCGACAGAATCTTATCTCTGCCGAGTTCTCGCAGGCCGGTGATTAAAATATACAAATTTCTTATCTCGCCTTGTTCACTTCTTATTCCAAAGTAACCGCAACTTTGGTTAAAACTATAAATTACAAACATGATTAAAAAGTAACGACTTTTGAACGAAGCTAAAACCGCCAAGATTGAAAGAGTCTGTTTGGATGAACCGCCAGCTGAGCCGCAAGAAGCTAAATTAATTTTGTCTTAGCGTGAACTGCTGAAGAATGCCTGTTTTTTGCATTTTACCCTAAATTACGAAGATGATTTATAATTTAAAGTCACTTAAACAGCAGTTAAATGGTCCATGAATTGAACATTCCGCTTTAAAGAGAAAGATATATTGTAATTTCTCACTCTCCGTTTTCGTACGACTTTTGAGTGCATGTACACAGATTTACAGCCTAGCCGAGTTAGTTTTAATTTCGAAATTGTTATTTCTGAAAACATGAATGATGAATGAATGAATAAATGAATGAATGAATGAATGAATGAATGAATGAATGAATGAATGTGATTTTGTTTAGTATAGACCAATGTATTTACTACTATTTTATTTTAACAGAACTTTCTTTTCTCTCGCAGGTGTTTCTGATTATATTGAACAACCGATCACCACTGGTCAGCGTCAAATCCAAAAAATCACGTACTTTAAAAGTTCCGTGGCGTTTATTTATATTTTTCCAGTTAGAGATGCGGCGTTTATTCGAGAGAGGTGCTAGTTTCAAAGACGGGTAATGCACTGAGACAAGAATATTAAGGAGTACGAGACCTGTGACTTCCAGATTACTTTCATGTTACGCGTCACTGGTCTCTCTCAGTTTCGTAAATGGCGCGAGCGATATGATCAAGTATTTCTGTGCAAAGTTGGGCTTTTGCATTTAGATTGCCGTATTTACTCAGAAAGACAAATTTTTCGTCTGTATAAATACGGAGACGCACTAAACAGACGCACTGAACAGACCCACTTTAGTTCGTCTGTTTAGTGCGTCTTTTCGACGCACTAAACAGACGAATTATTCGTCTTAGAGGAATAATTCGTCTGTGTAAATACAAGACGCACTAAACAGACGAACTAAAAGTGGTGTTTGATGCGTCCCGTTTTTATCCAGGCCAGTCGAATAATTCGTCTGAGACGAATAATTCGTTTTTCTGGATAAATACGGCCATTCTTTTCAAATATCCTTCAAAATCTTCAATAAAATATACTTTAAGACATTGACGTTTCGGCTACTAGCTCTGGTGGTAGCCTTCATCAGAATAAAATTTTTAAAAGGAGTGAGAGTGTTTTATGCTCGGTAAATTATGCATAAGTGAGTAAATCTATTGTTATAGCGTATCTGGATGAACAATGGCGGTATTCAGGCGGAGAAGTTCTTTGTGAACAATGGCGGTATTCGGGCAAAGAAGTTCTTTGTGTTTTTTAATAACTTGATACATGTGGAACTTAATTTATACGAATCATCTCTATTGAAGTTATTTTGTGTTTTTGGATCTCAACAGATTCTTTTCTGATTCTGGGAAGATATTTTTCCGTTTTAGCTAGCACTTGAACTTCATTAAAAAGAGCCATCGTTCATCCAGATACACTATAACAATAGATTTACTCACTTATGCATAATTTACCGAACATAAAACATTCTCACTCCTTTTAAAAAATTTATTCTGATGAACTGGTTACCACCAGGGTAGCGGAAACGTCAATGTTTTAAAGTTTTAACTTTAATTTATTACGCGTAAACCGTGAAGTTTATGTTATTGAAGTTTTATACCATGACACGTAAAAGCCTGAAAGTGAGATATACTATCCTTCAAAATCGTTCATATAAATAATGAAAAGCACTAAAATGCAAATCCTCGGGTCAAACACTCGTGTCAGTCTTTCGTTGCCATGAAACAAATGGCCTTGAACGGAGGGAGGGAGGGGGGGGGTTTCTAGAAAAAAATTTTCAGTTACTACATGAATACTAATGAACCCGTTATTTTTCATTGAGATATTTAG
>JAOEJH020074069.1:0-15814 GCA_025448215.2 Palythoa grandis
TCCCAACCCCTACACTGCAATGGATGTTGAGAGTATGACACGCGACTGGTGCAAGGTGCACGGCCATCCCAACCCCTGCGCTGCAATGGATGTTGAGAGTATGACACGCGACTGGTGCAAGGTGCATGGCCATCCCAACCCCTGCACTGCAATGGATGTTGAGAGTATGACATGACAGGAACTTACAAAATGTATAGGTTCAAATTACTTACTACATTATATTTTGCAAAATTTTTATGCTGTGTCAGACAGTTTAAGAAAAACTGATCTTACTATTCTGTTCTTCAGCATTTTTGTCTTTCTCACAAGCACTAACTTTCTTTGGGTATTGGGCTTGTCATGAAAGTCGATAAAATTCCTACTTATGGACCTCTGACTTGAGTTCAAACAAACACTTTTAAGTGTTTAAATTTAAAAACGTTTGACAGTTCAAGATTCTGCAATGCCGGATATATTAATACTTGCGGTTGTGTTTCCGGCGATTTTAAGGTCTCCAAGGATGAGCAGCAATCTCTGTACAGTCAAAATACATTTAAGAAACAGGACAACAATTTTGATTCTAAAAGACATGTTTCGATCGATCTTCGATCATCTTCAGTTGGAGTAAAAGATACAATAGATTACTGGAGATGATCGAAGGTTGATCGAAACATGTCTTTTAGAATCAAAAATGTTGTCCTGCTTCTTAAATGTATTATAAATCTGCTTCTTCTACGAACTGTCAAAATACTAACAGCGGTATGTATCAAAAGCACCTTCTCGCATTGTTATCATATACATGTATTTCAGCTAATGCAGCATTTAGGGAAAAAAAGCTTTTAAAACTTAAGTATCTTGTCTTAAAATACCAATTAAGTACTGACGGGCTAATTAATGACAACACTGAAATCAAGTTTCGTTCACGACTGGTTAAAGAAAATTCCGACCAACAACCTTCACTTAGGGTTTTTGAATGATTGAAGTGCTGCCATTGATCTCACATCTGAAAACACTCAAATATATCAGACAAAGTTTTAAGTTGTATCAACACCATTTCTCTTAAGCACCTGCATGATATGGTGATCAGCATGCAGCAAGCCCTTCATTCTTTCGTAGGAAATCTTAAAGGTTTAAATTAAAAAATCATACAACGGTACAACTACCATTATGTTGCTGAAGATGCGAGCGAAGTCCAGCGGTTTATCCTTTCCCTCCATATTTGTAGGATCCAGGCCATCTCCACCATACATGAACTGCACAATATCGCCAACGGAATTACGGACAGTCAGATCGTACTGAGTGGCAAGGTCTTCAAGGGACTGTTAAAAACGCAACAGAACATTTTATGACGAAACCATGAAAGGTCGACTAATTGGTAACAACAGCATGACAGCGTCAAAAAAACTGAGCTTCTCACTAAATCCACTTCTGGTATCTTTTCGGGCAGAAAACAGTTAACATAGCTACGTTTTCAATATTGAGGGGATTATTAACCCTACTAACATAAGGACCTACGTTGACAATATCAGCCCTCCAAAACAACCTCATCTACAATATTTGAGGTGAAAGATTTTTCCCTTTGCTTCAACGAAAATTATTTGGCCAAAAATATTAATTAGAATTGACAGAGTAGGAAAAAAACGGAAAACACTTATGTGCACGTTGATTCTCATACGTCCCAGATTCAGTACTCATTTACAGTTGACCTGGATATGAACGTTCTTTCAAATAGAAAGGTCATTATTCTTTGATTAGACGTGTGGTTTTCTTTGAGGAGCAAATTTTCTTTGAACAGTGCTCGCTCTGTACAGATTGATTTGCATTATTGATGACCATTGACAATGATCGCTTGCTTCAAATGGCAAGCAGTGTGAGACAAACAGAAAGACGTTTTAATCTATTTACAGGGTTCGCACAAGTCTTTGAAAGCAAAACTCTGACTATGACTATTACTATGACAATAACAAAGATAATGACAGTGACTGTGGCTGTGACTGTGGCTGTGGCCGTGGCCGTAATTGTGACCGTGACTGTGACTGTAACTGTGACTGACTGTGACTGACTGTGCGTAACTGACAGTGACTGACTGTGACTGTAACTGTGACTGTATCCGACTGTAACTGTGACACTGACTGACTGTGACTGTAACTGTCACTGCCTGTGATTGTAACTGTGACTGTAGCTGTGACAGTGACTGAGTGTAACTGTTACTGTAACTGTTACTGTAACTGTGACTATGACTGACTGTGCGTAACTGTGACAGTGACTGACTGTGACTGTAACTGTGACTGTAACTGTGACTGACTGTGCGTAACTGTGACAGTGACTGACTGTGACTGTAACTGTAACTGTGACTGACTGTGCGTAACTGTGACAGTGACTGACTGTGACTGTAGCTGTGACTGTGACTGACTGTGGCTGTGACTGTGACTATGACTGTGACTGTAACTGTAACTGTGACTGTAACGGTGACTGTCACTGACTGTGACTGTTACTGTTACCGTAACTGTGACTGTGACTGACTGTGACTGTAACTGTAACTGTGACTGTAACTGTGACTGTAACTGACTGTGACTGTGACTGTAACTGTGACTGTAACTGACTGTGACTGACTGTGACTGTTACTGTTACTGTAACTGTGACTGTGACTGTGACTGTGACTGACTGTGACTGTGACTGTAACTGTAACTGTGACTGTAACTGTGACTGTAACTGTTACTGTTACTGTTACTGTTACTGTAGCTGTGACTGTGACTGTAACTGTGACTGTGACTATGACTGACTGTAACTGTTACTGTAACTGTGACTGTAGCTGTGACTGTAACTGTGACAGTGACTGAATGTGACTGTACCTGTTACTGTTACTGTAACTGTGACTGCAACTGTGACTATAACTGTGACTGTGACTGACTGTGGCTGTGACTGTGACTATGACTATGACTGACTGTTACTGTTACTGTAACTGTGACTGTGACTGTAACTGTGACTGTGACTGTAACTATGACTGACTGTAACTGTTACTGTAACTGTGACTGTAGCTGTGACTGTAACTGTGACAGTGACTGAATGTGACTGTAACTGTGACTGACTGTGACTGTGACTGTGACTGTGACTGTAACTGTGACTGTGACTGTGACTGTGACTGTAACTGTGACTGTAACTGTCACTGCAACTGTGACTGTGACTGACTGTGGCTGTGACTGTGACTGTGACTATGACTGTGACTGTGACTGTAACTGAACTGTGACTGTGACTGTGACTGTAACTGTGACTGTAACTGTGACTGTAACTGTAACTGTGACTGCAACTGTGACTGACTGTGGCTGTGACTGTGACTATGACTGTGACTGTGACTGTAACTGTAACTGTGACTGTGACTGTGACTGTGACTGTGACTGTAACTGTGACTGTAACTGTGACTGTAACTGTGACTGACTGTGACTGTTACTGTAACTGTAACTGTGACTGACTGTGACTGTGACTGTAACTGTAACTGTAACTGTGACTGTGACTGTAACTGTTACTGTGACTGTAACTGTGACTGTAACTGACTGTGACTGTTACTGTTACTGTAACTGTGACTGTGACTGTGACTGTCACTGACTGTGACTGTTACTATTACTGTTACTGTTACTGTAACTGTGACTGTGACTGTGACTATGACTGTGACTGTGACTGACTACGATTCTGACTGTGACTATAACTATGACTATGACTATGACTGACTATGACTATGACTATGACTATGACTATGACTATGACTATGACTATGACTTTGACTTTGACTTTGACTGTGACTGTGACTGTGACTGTGACTGTGACTATGACTATGACTATGACTGTGACTGTGACAGAGACTGCAACAATGACAAGTTACCTTGACCAAACGTCTTTGCATATAGCCTGTCTCAGCCGTCTTCACCGCCGTATCAACCAGTCCTGAGGCAAAAGAAACAAATTTAGACAAAACAGCTTCTTTTGGTAACAAAAAAACTGTCGTTATCAATAAATAATAAAAATGATCACTGACCTTCTCTTCCCCCCATGGTATGAAAGAAGAATTCCGTTGGAGTCAGGCCCGAGTAGAAACTGTTTTTAACAAAACCTTTGGCGGCTGGAAATTTTGCTGCATATCACAAGAGATAAATTAAAATGAATCATATGCAATACTTAAGCCATGATAACACAGTCAAATCCTTAACCAGTAAGTTGCACTAACAGGGAGTGTACAATTGAAATCAAACAATTTTCAAAATACCTTGTATCACTACCTACAATGTATCCCTCGTTTTTCTTTTTCACGGTAAATGAATCTCGAATGCTTAACACCCTTATCCTTTGAAAACTCGAATGAAAAATGTACTTAAGCTTGAACCAATGGTCGAAATCCTTTAATGGGACCACTCTTCTTAAAGAGTAGAAATGATTGGTTTCATTAAAACGTAAAAAAGTCGATGACACCCTATAAATAGATGATACATTTTGCTTTCTTTTCAAAATTGTTCAATATTTAAGATAAACACAAACATAGCTACTAGTCTAACAATTTTTTTATATTTGAACCTGTGCATTAAACAGTTTTGTCTTTCGTTCTGACTATATGGCACAATTCAATCACATACAGTGTCTCTTGAAGTGTGGCAGGGATCTGTCTTCAAACCCGTCTGGCACTCTTTTCCCAGTGATGGCCTGCTGGCCGACACAAGCAATCATTTGAGAGATGTTGATAAAGGAACCTGAAACCACAAAAAGGAGATATAAGTCATTTGCATTGCATAGCTGCTTTGTGAAAGATAAAGTATAATTATGATAAAAGTTGTTACTGACGAAAACTTTAAAACTAAAAAGATTCTAGATATTAGAATATGTGTGTAGAAGTAGGCGAAATGAAGTTTCAAAACATAAAACGATGAAAATATCATCATCGTCATCGTTGTCATCATCATAACTATCATCAGTTTTATAATCATCATCAAAATGACTTTACTGCGGATCCATTTCACGTCAATATTTCCAACAAAATCCATAGAGATTGCTACTTTTTAAGAGCTCTATAATATTTTTATTCACGAGTTTCGTATCCTACGACGAACGAGAGGGTCCAAATTACAAGAAGCAAATAAACATACATAAAACTGAAATTTTGCAAAATAATTTACAATGGACGAAATTTTTCAGAACAAAATTGTCCTATCAAAAAAACTGAATATAATTAAAATCTGTGTTCTTTCACCGAAATCCCCCCTCCCTTCCCTATCTGCCATACACCAGCAGTTATTCCAATGTCGTCTTAAAAGTTATGGCCTCGAATCAATATGTTTACTAACATTACTCTGCCAAATAACTTCCCAAAACCCGTACCAATCCTCTTTTATAGTATCTTAACATTCTTAAAAGAAAACAAATGAACAAAAAAGTCCACACCTTTTGATCCACAAACAGCCATAGTTAGTGGTGTGTTTGACTTGTGAAGTTCTCTCAGACAAGCCTTCCCTGCATGGTCTCGGATGACCGAGAGCTCCTTGAGAATCAAGGCCTGAAACAGGAAAATTAAACGCTTAACTCAAGAAGATCTTGAGCTGGTCACTATAGTCTCAACTGAATCAGTGGAGATAGCAGCATAAGGTAGTTAACATTACCAAGGATCCGTATCTTAAAGGACTAAGAACTATCGTTTTGATTACTGGAATCAAAGCTATTAATATTATATTTATATTAACATTAACTTTAATAACAATAATAACAATTATAAAAATTGTTTCTGAATATGCAAGTTTTCTTTTGCGAGTATTATTCCACTCTCCTTTTCTACCATCTGTAGCAAAGGCAATTCGGTAACGAGATTTTCTCAAATTTCACTTCAAAGATAGAAACATCTCTTTTTATAAATCTTCCTTGACTACAAAGCTGTATATCAAACTCTCGGCCCTACCTCAAGTGTCTCCTCAGCCGAACAGCCTGGTTGGTTTTGTAACTTGCTTTCTTTAAAATCTTGAATGTATCCGTCGCACTTAGAGTATCTTTAAGAAGGAGAAAAAGAAGGAAGGTAGACTTGTCTGTGGCATGCTAGGTATGTAGGGTTAGAGACTTGCAGATTTTCCTTATAGCGGAGAACTGGGTCATGGATGACTAACAAAGAACGTTTGTCACCTAACTAAGCCTAGTAACTTCCTTGTCTCCGTAGGAACCCTTCTACGCAAAGAAAAACTTTTTCCCACGTAAACACAGAGACTACTACTGAGCTAAATCCCTTTACGAGCCTAAGTGGCTCATTGGAGATGGTGCTTACCTCCGGTTTTTGTAGTGCTAAGCGGATGAGAGTCACTGTCTCTCCCAGTATGGGACACTAATCCGTTGCAGGTGAGCCCCTGGCAGAAGCTGGTACTCAGTTTTCCGACCTCGTAAGGATGGAAAGCAGAGTCAACTCTGGCGGAAAAGAAGGCCATACAAATGTTCAACACTCGGCTGAGCCGGTATTTGAACCCAGGACCTTGTGGTTGGAAGGCAGAGATCTTACCACTGCGCCAATCACGCCGCCTTTAAGGGCATGAGTAAGTAATGGTTTCAGATTTTTAACTCCCAGAATCTTGTCTCTGTATAAACTTGATTGGGTGTAAGACAAAAGCCTACTAACAAAACTAACTTCTCGCACTGTCTACTTTCACATACCCCTCTTTAAGAAGATTTTCTTTTGCCATCAACAATCCATGTCCAGGGGTTACATCTCCAATCCCAATAGAAAAACCTCGGTTACCTAAGGAAAAAGAACAGTTTGATTTTGAGTTTAAAAAGAACGTGCTAAGATATATTATTAAGAAAATGTACTTCTTTAAAATCAAAATATTTACATATAATTCT
Source organism: Palythoa grandis (assembly GCA_025448215.2). NCBI lineage: Eukaryota > Metazoa > Cnidaria > Anthozoa > Zoantharia > Sphenopidae > Palythoa > Palythoa grandis. Next base: position 6,838 of record JAOEJH020074069.1, read on the forward strand.
TTTTTATGTAATTATTGGTGTTCGTTATTCTGACGAACGTTTTAAAGCATGGACCAAACATGTTGCATTGAGCAAAAAGTTACTATCACGAAAAAGTGTTGTCCAAAGAGTAAGTTTTTCACTGCTTCTGTCAGCAACTTTTTATGGAAGCTATTAAAACATGTTTTCAATAGTCTATATTGAGTTTTGTCATCTAAAACACTCAGTTTTAGATAATTAATGAAATTTTGAGGAAAATAAGACACGGGTGCTTTCAAGCAGCATTCTAACTGCTTCTAACTTTGAAAAACAATGAATTAAATGCAGAGCCACAACCATAGGATATACTAACACAATTCATTACTAGACGTTTATCAGCCTTCTTCCTTCAGGAAAACTTTGAACAGTATCTAAGCAACTTACTGAGAAAGAAGGGGCAAATACGAGCAAGCCTCCACATCGCATCAGCGGCTACCTAGGAAGAAAGTGTCTTTTAGACGGGCTTATATTATGTCTGTAAAGAGAACATGGAGACAATAATTTTGGAACCTAATCCATACCCGTCTGCCAGTGTCTCAAGAGAATACACCTGATCCTTACCTGCTTTCCAAAGTCTCTCAGGAGAACATAGAAAACACTGTTTTTGGATCCAGATCCCAAAACAGCTTTATCCAATGCACCACAGATGTGATCACTGTTGTGAATGACAACGACTGCAGGAAAAGAAATCAAAAACCGTTCCAGAAAAGATTGTCTTAGTGCTGCCGTATAAAACAGCATTAATAAGACAGCGTCATTTGCTTCAACGTTTTCTATTGCTTACAGGTGACAAAATACGACTGGTGCCTCGCACCAAAATCAAAACGAAACTTAAAACATAGGGAAACGGAATAATTACTCTTAAAATTTGTTCCAGTACCTGTTATGAGCTTTTTACTTACAGGAATCGTTAGCACAAAGGTCTTCCTTGCTGGTGTACTGCTTGCCCTTAGCTCGGAGGTTAACACGGGTATTAATTTCCTTGTTGGGCCGTAACAGGACACTGAACACTTGTTTACCAGTCCAAAGTTGTGCAGGCTGAAAAAATTGTGAAAAGTGTAAGTTTTTTTAATTTTTATCTGTTAACGTTTACACTGACTAAATAAAACTGATGCTAGCAAAAAAAAATTATGAGGGTTTTAAATGATACTACCTTTAAAATTGCAGGAGGTGGTAAATCAATTTTTACTTGGATGTCTCTTCCAGCTACCACAGAGGCGCACAGCTGTGCAATGTGACTGCGATCCAGGAACACGTCTTTGTAAGTGAGAAGGTACGCTCCTGTAGAAACCAAAAGGACGCATAGTTTATATTATGGGGAGTCAGGTTGGCGTAGCGGTCATCATTCGTGCTTCTCACCTCTGCGACCCGGGATTGACTCCCGGGCTCCGCACATGGGCTGAGATTTGTCAATCTCTATCTTACTTCGAGGGTTTTTCTCCGGGAACTCCGGTTTTCCTCCTTCCTTGACGCTGTGCTCCGAGGTCACGCATGGTCCGTATAGCGGCAGCCAGAGGTGCCTATATATGCTTACGGTCTGAGTTCGTCGAGCTCTTAGCATAGAATAGCCACCACGTGGAATGCTAATAAGGTTACTATTACTACTACTAAATGATTAAATTTGTGTGTTTGGTACTGAACATCTATTTAAACACTCAATCACTCGCTTCTAAACAAAGGGATGTAAAAACTGTGATTAGAAAATTTTTTCTAACCTGTGGGAAATTTTCCAAAGAGCTTTCCAGCTTGTGCGAAATATTTTCCAACCAGTGTGAAACAAAAGTCTGTACAACGTAGATTTTAATTCTTAAATACTAGTAATCAATATGCAAATCCGAAGTTCTTCGATGGCCTAATTGATAACGCTTTGGACTAAGAGGCATAAGGTCTATTGCTCAAATCCCAGTCAAGATAAGGTAACTATCAAAAAAGTGTTAATCAGATGTATCTAAAAGTTGAGGTAGGGTAGAGGATGGTGGGATGTCTGTGTGGGATAGCTTCGATGAGGCTAGTGGAGACAGGGATAGCAGGGAAGAGGCTGGTGAGGGGAGGGTAGTGTAGAAAAGGCTATTAGGGGGAGGGGCAAGTGGGAAGGGGTTAATAGGGTGAAGGGTTGGTGGAAAGAAGGAGCAATGAAAAAGGATAAGAAATGAATTTTTTTAGTTGCAAAATAAAAATCCCTTTAGGGGAGTCAGTACGGCCGAGTGGTAACGCTCGCGCCTCCCATCTCTGTGGACCCGGGATCGAATCCTGGGCTTCGCACGTGGGCTGAGATTTGTCGATGTCAATCTGACTCCGAGGGTTTTTCTCCGGGTACTCCAGTTTTCCTCCCTCAGCAAAATCGACTCCCAGCTAATTCCATCTGGCTGTGATGCTGTCCGCGTAGGTCATGCATGGATCGTATCTGCGGCCGAGCGCCTAGCCGGGAGCACAGCTCCTTCGATCCGATCTTGCTGAGCTGTGCCCTTTGCAATTCAGTCTATGACTGCCAGAAAGGGTGATTAGCAAGCCAGGTATTATTATTAGCCTGGTATTATTAAGATCATCAGATATCCATATTAATTATTTTCACACTAATTGGAAAACTAGAAACTGATGCCACAATTTCCAACCACAACATGAACAGTAAAATTATGAGAATCATGGAATTTTGGCCTTTTGTTTCAGGGGTTTCGTTTTTCAGGGGTGACTAATTGGAGGTTCGATTGTTTGAGGCAATTATTAGTTGTCACGATTATGTTTGATGTGCCTTATGTTTTGAGGATAAATATTTCGAGAGCTGACATCAGGAGGGAATTTTATCTGAAAACTTTCACTCAAGGACACTCTTAGTTGGAGAAAGAAAGGTCATAATCTGTGCATCTACTAGTTTAATTTCAAAGCAAAATTAATACTTTTTATATGTTCAGGGCAGACATCAACAAAAAAGAAGGCGAGTCAACTTGCCTGTAATGAAATCTTGAATGGCTGAAATCAATGGTTCGCCATTTCTTGGCGTTACTAAATTTGACTTTACCTGTAAGATAAATATAAATATAAACACTACTCCAAACAAAAACAAATTTGTAATCGCATGAGAAACTACAGACAAACATATTACTAGAATAGGTTGTAAAGTTAAATCTAAATGGGACAAAAGATAAGACGTTTTAACTTTTGGCCGAATCACACCAGACGTTTTCGGCACTCTCGTAAAATCCAAATGCTAAAAATTTAAAACTGAAAATTTTCTTTTTCAACAATTTAACTAAATCTCTGGCTCTTATTTACATTTAGGTTCCTTACCGGGCCAAACTAAGAGCTTCTTTTAAAATAAAACCACCGAAGGGACTCAATATATTGGAGTCATTATAACTTTGAAGGTGCAAGGTGCAAGCTATGGTAAATCCTTTCCCGACTCTAGTGCTTGTTCCCGTTTTAGGTGGTGATAAGTGGATGATAGTTTGGCTTGGTCTCCCTCTGGTTAGGACACTAATAAATTGCAGGGTTGCCCCCAGCAGAGGTTGGTGCTTATTTATATGAATGAGTCAACTGCTACGAGTTAGGTAAAGTATTTTTGGATAGTATAAGACTAAAACATATGAGATGTGGCTGAAAAGTAGTACAGCAAGTACTAAAAGTACTACAAGTACAGTATGTACGTGCGTGCTACTGGTAACGTGCAGCCACTATTACTGTGTTACTGCCTCTGCAGTAATACGATAACATTTCTGAAGCTGGTCAGCGGCTGCAGCCGGCTGGCTTAGTGACCGCTTCTTAAGTTATAGGAGGTGGCCATTTTTCTTTTGCTTCGTAGTGAAGATGCCAAGTAAGTTCTTGATTATCTGTCACTTTTTCGGCATCGGATGTTTCAAGTTGCCCAAACGGTAAGAATAGTCACAAAGTTTATTGGCTGGATGTTGTTTCTATACATATCGTTCAATTCTTCAAATTTTGCACTGTCGAATCATGTAAAATGATTGAATTTTGTTGCAGATTTAAACAACACAGCCAAGCTAACAAACACGTTCAGGTTCCCAAGAAAAATGTAAAGTAAGGTGTAAACGTAACGCTTGTGGGACGTTGCTATCAACACGGCCAAGCTAACAAACAGGCTCAGGTTCCCAAGATAAACATAAAGTGAAGTGTAAACGTAAAGCTTGTGGGATGTGGCTATCAAAACCGCCAAGCTAACAAACACGTTCAGGTTCCCAAGAAAAGTGCAAAGTAAGATGTAAACGTAACGCTTGTGGGATGTGGCTATCAGCACGGCCAAGCTAACAAACAGGCTCAGGTTCCCAAGAAAAGTATCAAGTAGAGAAAAAGCGTAATGCTTGTGGGATTCAGATGAAAAGATTAAAATCACAAGAACTGCCCATGCGTGCTCATAATAACTTGCAGCCACTATTACTGGGTATAAAGGCCACGTGGGTAGCGGACATTACCCAATGTATCTACCCTTTTAAAATAAAAATAAACCAGGATGTTAGCAGCTGTGCACAGCTGTTTCGGCCTTATTGTGCCTCTTCACCATGAAAGAGCTAACAAACTGGCTGCACTATAAAAGTATCAAGTATAGTAAAAGTGGAACGCTTATGGGATGTGACTGCGAAAGATAATAAAAGTATCTTGCTTAAGGTCACAACAGAGTGTTGTGACAAGGTGTCAAGCTAAAGACGTTTATGTTAGAGGTCTGGAACGCTAAACACTCAACCACAGAGGTGGGCCAACACTAAATTTCCCACATCTTCTGTATTACAAATTTAACAAAAATTTTCAAAGTAAAGGTGCGCGACATCATTGGTCAGAATTGATCACCTGACATTCTGTCGCAGGGCAAATATCAGCGAATACAACAGGGCAAATATCAGCCAGTACAACAGGGCAAATATCAGCGAATGCAACAGGGAAAATACCAGAGAATACAACAGGGAAAATATCAGCGAATACAACGGGAAAAATATCAGCCAATACAACAGGGCAAATACCGCCAATACAACAGGGAAAATATCAGCCAATACAACAGGGAAAATATCAGCCAATACAACAGGGCAAATATTAGCCAATACAACAGGGCAAATATCAGCCAATACAACAGGGAAAATATCAGCCAATACAACAGGGCAAATATCAGCGAATACAACAGGGAAAATATCAGCCAATACAACAGGGCAAATATCAGCGAATACAACAGGGAAAACATCAGCGAATACAACAGGGAAAATATCAGCCAATACAACAGGGCAAATATCAGCGAATACAACAGGGAAAATATCAGCAAATACAACAGGGCAAATATCAGCGAATACAACAGGGAAAACATCAGCGAATACAACAGGGCAAATATCAGCCAATACAACAGGGAAAATATCAGCGAATACAACAGGGCAAATATCGCCAATACAACAGGGAAAATATCAGCCAATACAACAGGGAAAATATCAGCCAATACAACAGCAGGGCAAATATCAGCGAATACAACGGCGCAAATATCAGCCAGTACAACAGGGCAAATATCAGCGAATACAACAGGGAAAATATCAGCAAATACAACAGGGCAAATATCAGCCAATACAACAGGGAAAACATCAGCGAATACAACAGGGAAAATATCAGCCAATACAACAGGGCAAATATCAGCGAATACAACAGGGCAAATATCGCCAATACAACAGGGAAAATATCAGCCAATACAACAGGGCAAATATCGCAGCCACTTGAAAGAGCAACTCAATTGTTTTATTTTAGGTTGAAATTGATTGAAAAATGACTGAAAACTCGTAAACAATTCAGTGCCTCAAAACACAAAGAACTCTACACATTGTGCTTTTAATGTTTTTAGTGGCATGATCTGCCCACTGCTTGCTCGGCAAAAATATTATTGCTGAATTATAAAATAAATATACTTCCTCTACGCTATTTTTGTATTGAGCTTTTCAGGCCCAAGGCTGAAAAATTGTCCTCGAAGTTTCAAATGTTCACTTTTTGGACAATTTCTCAGATTCGGGCTTCTTTTCCTTGGTGATCCTAGTTGGATTGGTAATAAGTTGGTTAAAATTACAGCTTCTGAAAATCGATCTTAATGTGTACAGTTAGTATCATTGCGTTTGTTCGACATAAAACAACATTTGAAATCTCCAAGAATAAGTATAATCTAATAGTTTATGAATTACAGTTTATATTACTGTAAGATTTTATATTAGCAGGGCATTCCTTGAGAACAGTAATGTCATATGGCTGAAAGATATACCCTGCCTTATACTAAATAAAGGTTTACTACTACCACTATTACTATTACTATTACTACTGCTAATACTACTATTACAACCACCACCACCACCACTACTACTACTACTACTACTACTACGTGTAATCTTCATGAAGTTGAAGACGAAATTCACGTTTTTTTTAATTGCACCCTATATTCATCTTACGGAGACGTATTCCTCAAGAAAATGGAATCTACTTTTAAAACAGATAACAAAGAAAATTTTATTGCGAGCATCTTTTGCTCAAACTCTGAAGCGGCAATATTTTATCTGATAAATTACATCAACAAATGTTTTGCAAAACGAAAATCGTTACCCCTAAATTAAGTTAAGTTGTGGTATAATGTACTTTTAGCATTACAACCAATTTTTCAAATCAATTTTGTTAAGAGAGTAGTGTAAACTTTAAAAATGCCATGCTTTGGCAATATGTAATTATTTTATGTCATGCCAATAAAGCCGAATGTTACTGTTACTACTACTACTGCTTCTACTACTACTACTACTACTACTACTACTACTACTACTACTACTACAACTACTACTACTACTTTATTCACTAAATAATTGTCACTCACCAGAAAAAGCATCGCATTAGACCTAAATCTAAAATTATAAATTACAATATACTAACTCCCATAAGTGTTAGAGCCTCTGCTTTGGCTTCTTCGGTTTGTGGCAAGTGAAGGTTCATCTCATCACCATCAAAATCGGCGTTGTAGGGTGTACACACACACTCATTGAACCTGAAGGTCCTGTGAGGCCGCACAGTGGCCTGAAAATGAACCGTTATATGACAACTTAGTACGGTTACCGGACATGTACCGGACTCTTACCAAAGAAATTCGTACTACATCACCAGACACTTCGTAACAAATCATGACACACTTCGTACAACTAAATATCAGCTTCCAATGGTCTTAAAATAAAAATTGAAAATCAAAATTTAGTGGTATATAAAGTATCTTATGATTAGTCCAGTGACATGGTACGGGGTATATGGTATGAAGTACGAAGGGTCGCGTAACGCTTATCACACAGTAAAAAATCTGATTTTCTTAGAGGGTTTGTGAAAACAAGAGTAACCTCAGGCAGAGATATGCATCCGGAGACAAAAGACACGACTTGGTCAATACATAATATTTTCGAGCGACGGACTCAACAAATTAGTTCAAAAAGAGCAGTGTACGTGAAACATGCGTAAGACTTGTAGAAATTAGTTTTAAGTTCTCTGCTCTATAAGTTAAGGACTAAATTTTAGAAAATGCATAACTGTATTAAACCACATTCGCCAGGATGGTTTTTAAGATACATGAAAACATTTTAGGTTGGAAATTATTTCAAGTTAAGTCCACAAGCTACAGCATAGCCAAACGTTATCCACGCATGATTCCTCTCTTGCAAGATCTTTATTGCTTATACGTGTAAGAAGCCAGAATACCTTCTAAAACTTATAAGTACTTTCAAAGTGCGTTTGGCTTAGCCGACACTTTCTCTCAAATATTAACAAGTTTGAGAGCCAACTCGATGTCAAAGAAATTTGGTAATGCAAATATGCTTATGTTCCATAAAACCAAAACTTACGGAGCAAGAGCTTAATTGCTACACGCTTTTTTTTATAAGAACCAGTAAATTTTGCCGAGGCTCATTGTTCTTATTTGTTTTGGCTGCTTCAGCCTCAATTTGTTCTTAATTTGTTCTTATTTCTACGAGCGGCTTATATTGAAGTAGAAACAAAACAGAAACAGGCATTGGAAAACGAAATGCCTCGCACTGTAGATGTATTGTAAGGCTGTTTTTTGAGGCAATCTACCTTCATTGCTTGCTGAACAGTCTTTAGTCATCACATTACTATGAATCTTTTTGTGATTCATACGGTGATGCTAAGTTAAATTGCGAGTATCAGTCAAGCTTACCTGAAGAATTCAGTTCATCGGTTATCGAGCCTCAGCCTGAGCTCGTTCTCTATCTATCTAAATTGTTCGTAAATTTTGGTCAATTCGAGCCTAGTCGTTCGTATAAAGTTGATCTTATAAAAAAGCGTGTGTTACCACTACAGAAGTTTTCAGGCACGCTGCTCATCGCATTTAGAAAAGTGGAAAATGTAATATTGTATAAAAGAATCTTAAAAAAGCTACTTTTAACAATAAAGTTCAACTCATACGTACAAAATGCGCCATTATACTAAGCTTGTGGAGAGATGGCTGCCTATTGAACAAAACAACATCTCCATCCATCAAATGGCGCTCAACAGTGTCTCCAAGCTGAAAATACAAGACCAAACTAAAAGATATGGATAAACTGAGGTAGATGCCGTTAATTTCAAGTGACATTAGTATAGGAAATGGCATGATCTCGAGTTCAATTTGGAATTGATAGGCACGATCGAGTGATGTTTGAAAATTTCTCAAAATTTGGCGAGAGGAACTTTCAAAGCATCACAAGTATCTGTTAATTCCGAATTGTATGAGATCATGCGACTTCTTGCTTCTAATACTCTCGAGAAAATGTTCCCCAGAAAAGATTTGTGGCTACGAAAACAAAAGCATAATTGTAGAGCGAGTAAAAAATGTGTTTTGTGTTGTTGCTATAGCGGAGAGATGTTTGGACACCATGAATTTCGATTCTATCAATGGACGACCATGTCGAATAATGTGGTCGCAACGAGATCCCTCCTTACGTAAGTCCGGTGTTGGCAATATCTACATCAA
>JAOEJH020074157.1:0-10152 GCA_025448215.2 Palythoa grandis
ATGATGAGGATGTTAATAATAATAATAATAATAATAATAATAATAATGATAATAATAATAATAATTTTATTAGCATTCGAGGTGGCTATTCTACAGCCAATTATAAGTTTTAGCTGGGAGTCAATTTTGCGGAGGGAGACCTAGGAAAACCGGAGTATACCCGGAGAAAAACCCTCGGAGTCAGAGTGAGATCGACAAATCTCAGTCCATGTGCGGGGCCCGGGAATTGGTCCCGGGTCGTAAAGGTGGGAAGCGCAAATGCTGACCACTACGCCAACCTGACTCCCCAAGATCTTGCCTTTCAGTGGAAGCCGTTAGGGGTATCCGGTGGGAGGGGATAGCGACCGCGGAAACTGGGAGTCTCTAGGGGATTCCGAGGTCATTATCTCCCAGAAGAATTTAAAACTGAGAACCAAGGAAATGCATTTTCAGAATCTCGAGGTACATCTTTTTTACAAACAAAAATAAAAGAACCGCGAAAGACGCACAGACGCGTCTTGTTTTGTTTCCCACGCAAAACACAAAACACCCATGCACTTTCAATACGTTAGTCGCAATCCATTCTATTTTTCATTTCTCAAGCTTTCATTTTAAAAGCATTTATAAAATCAAAAACTCAGCTAAGTTTGAGACACACTTTCATTTTTGCCATATTTTATCGCAAAAGTCAGTGTGTACACTGTACAGTCCCCCAAGGCACCACGTCTCCTTAGTACGGGTCCCTGAGTAGATTGTGTTCTTGGTCATTTAAAAACACCTTCTCTTCTTAATTGCAATAAATAGTAAAAGGTTTGGCAAAGGTAAAAGAGATGAAAAATGTAAACATCACATGATTTGAAATGGACAATTTACATAAGAAAGGAAGGAGGACACTTGTGAGAAACGGCAGTAATTGACTTTTTCATCTTTAACTACAAGCACAAAAGAGCATTCTCTTTTAACGATTAGCTCTATTAAGCCGGATAAATCATTAAATAAAAACAATTCTTCAATTAAAATGACGATTATGATAAAAATGTATTGACTGCATAGTATTGTACACCAAAAGTACTAAGAATAGAGTAAAGGTTTACAAACAAAATTTCGCCGTTACCGCTATTGTGAGCAAAGCAAGAAAAGTATAACTAAAAACAAAGATAAAAATTTTTTTTTTTTAAACATAAAATATCTTCATGCAAAGTATAGCACTGACGAACGAAAAATTGATTAAATTCTATTTTAGGAATGATTGACACAGCACTCGATGCACTACCATATCCGGCATCCGCACCTTATACGGGAAATGCTCTTCAGACAGCTATGCAAAAGTTGTTTCCAAACAGTGGTCGTCCGAAAATCCCCCACGTTCTCGTGGTTATCACTGGCAGCAAATCTCAGGATGATTTTGAGCCCGCGGCAGAAGAGTTAAGAGCCAGTGGTGTTGTAATTTTTTGTGTTGGTGTCGGCGAGAGATTCGACCAATCGCAACTCGACCGTATCGCCAGTTCGCCGGCTAATTTTCACGTGACTACAGTACAGTTTGACAGGATGAGAGCATTCGTGCCGTTGATAGTAAACAAAATCACCAAAGGTAAACGAGCCCGTTTTAGATTTGGCTAACAGTAGATACTCTCGCCGTTTAATGACTAAAGCTAATGAGAACTCAAACAGAAAAAAACGGATACAGAAATGATAAAAAACAAAAGCGTTTAACACGCGCTTAGCTTAGATTTTTCTTCCTGACAGAGTCTAAGTATAAATCAAATTTTTTCAAAAAATTTCATTTCTATACAGTGCTATAAAACGGTATATGTAGTATAGTAGAGCACACAAAACACGACACTGCCATCTCAAGACTTTTGTTTTGAATTAATCTTTAAATTCACACTAAATGATGCAGCGTTGCTGTAAATGAATACAAGTGCACAATTCCATTTTAGCATCGACATCTAACATACAGTTTCACGAAAAATTACAAAAGATTTAACAGCAGTTCATTTTAGAGTTAGAAGAAAACAGTTATTTTGTTTAAAAGATCTGTTCTCATTCGTTAAGTAACTTTGAACCGTTCCTAGAACACTGAAGTGAATCGAACAGGGACTGAAAAAATTGACTTAAAGAATTCGTCAAAACGGAAAAAAGGAATCGTCTTCCTTGATTTATTTTTGCTGTTAATTTCTTTTTTCCCTTTATATTATATAATAAGTAAATACATATACATTCCATTAAAAACTAGAACGCCAAACTAAACGTGCAGCCGGTTCAATCTAAATTGCTCCATTTACAACCATACTTCTCTATTTCTGAAGCTCCACTCCTTTGTGCTATATTATTTTTGATTTCACAAATGTATCTTAGCGGTAAAAGGAATAATGCAAAACATGGTTTAAAGTTTTTGTTTCTGTATTTACAAATAGTTTACTTTGCAATTGCTATAAAATGATATGGTTAAAACTAGCTTGAAATCATCGAATACCACGAACAAGATTTTTAACTCATTTAGTTCTTCATAAATGTTTTGTGATTTTAACAGAGTGGCTAAAATCACAAATTATTTTTTTCTTACTATTAAAACAATGAAACCAAACCTTATTACGGTTGAAATGATTCCTTTATCTACAGCTGTTGAGAGTAGTCAAGAAGGAAGGCAAAAAGAACCCTCTGGTCACAGTTTGCTCACACAAGGTGGAGTTGTAGGTATGCTTAGCTACAGAAGTATCGTGACTTTAACCCCAACACTTTTGAACGAGTTGATAAATAGAGCGGTTACACTACGGTCATTACTCACCACCACCCACCTCTACGAGTACTCCGGGTACTCCTTCTGTAAAATCGACACTAGATAATAACATCTAGCATTGGAGGAAAATAAGGGAGAATACCAGTGTTTTAAATAGAAATTTGTATTTAATTATTTATTTGCATGTATTTCTTTTCTCGGGTTTTCCCCAGAAAGAAACATTTACGTCCCTAGCACCAATGCGCTGTTCCTTTTTCCTTCAAGTTTTAGAGTTCATTAAAAACAATGGATAGAGCAATAAGCCATTTTAACTTGTTTTACGTATCGTTCTCCTCTGAACTTTGGGCTATTACTTCGGGTAGAGGACACAGAATTAAACAAAGTTTATGATTGGCTGAAGTAAGGTTGGGGTAAGTTTTATGTTTCTCTTGATTGGTTCAAACGATCTGTAATAAACAAGATTGTGATTGGCTAAAGTAAGGTTGGGGTAAGTTTTATGTATCTTTTGATTGGTTCAAACAAAGTTAGTAGAGTGGACTGGTTATGAAACTTAGAAAACAACAAAAAAGATTACAATGCTGCTTTGTTTCATGTTGTGTGCAGGGTCACGGTTATGATCTTTTGTTCTAGGTGTGATGGCTCGCTAGTCCATTGGCCGTTTGCTCATTGACATCTGAAAACCTTTTGTAATTTGTGCAGGGTCAGCGTCATATTTCAATAGGGAAAGAGAGAACAAAAACATAGAACAAAGAAAGCCGCCAAGTTTCCTAACCATTTAATTCTACTAACTATGGTTCAAACGATCTGTGTCCTCTACACGCGAAGTCAAAGTCAAACTCTGTTAAATAACTATCATTCATTTCTTGTTTTCTCACTGTTTTAGAGGAAAAGATGGACCTCGGTTTTCTGATTGATGGTTCAGCGGCAGTTGGAGAACAAAATTTTAGATTAAGCCTTGAACTCATGAAGAGTGTGTACAAAGCCTTCTGGTCGCAGTTCGGAAGCATGCATATTGGTCTTGTCGCGTTTGGAGGTATAGTTAAATATTAGTTGTACAGGTTCTCCTTGAAATATATGCTCAAAGTTTGTGTTTGTGGAATGAACATTTTTTCCTTCATAGTTGTGCTAATTTATTTTGTGAGAAGCCGGAGTAAGGAAACTAAGTAAAGAGATTGAAAACCTTTTAGATATTTTAAAGCACTAAGATACACAATTATATTGTTACCTCGCATAGGTGTTGAGCCTCGTGTTGTGTTCGACTTTGACCGAATCTTTAATAACATGGAAGATATCGATAAAGAAATCGATGGCGTGGCGTACCCCGCGGGAAACTGTTTGATCGGAACGGCGTTAAAAATTGTAAATAGCAACTTGTTTGGCAGCAAACACGTGGATTCCTACAGGCGGTTTCTAATTGTTATAATAGGAGGGGCCTCTGAAGATGACGTGTTTCAGGTATGTAGGGGCTGAGTTAAACCATTTAACTATAACGTTGACCTAGCCAGAGGATTAATTCAGTTTAAGCGGTGTGAATATGATATTTAATTATGCGGCTGAAAAAAAAAAATTCTTCAAGTACCGGGTTGGTTAAATGGAAGTCCATAAAAAACGGTAGTGACCCTATAAAAACCTCAAGAATTTTGCTATTTTTTTACCTCGTCCCAATTTTAAACAAAATGACCGAGAAAATTTTTCAGTAAAACAGAGCTTAAAATCTGATGATTGCAGCAACAACGAATAATGGCCTAATTTGCTCACAGGGTAAATATCAGCGAATACAACAGGGCTAATATCACAGCCACTCGAAAGAGCAAGTCGTTGTTTTATTTTAGATTAAAATTGATTGAAAATGACTGAGACCTCTTGGTTCGCCACCACATTAAAAGAAAAGAAGACAGAGCTCGTAAACAATTCAGTGCCTCAAAACACAAAGAAATCTATAAATTTTTAAAAATTGTATCGAGGTATAGAGACCTCGGCTTCGCCTCGGGTATATGTTTGTTTTTCTGACAATTTTTCAGTCTCGAGCCTGTATAGCTCAATATAGAAACGTGGAGAAAGTTTATTCACTAAATATTTTCTTCATTTTTGTGTGTTTTCAGCCGGCAGAAAATCTACGCGATAACTTGGTAACAATCCTCGTGGTCGGGGCAGGAGGCCAGGTCGACCGTCAGCAACTTGAGGGAATCGCATCACCACCGGCGCCACCAAATATTCTGATGGCTGACTACGCGCAGTTAGCAAGTCTGGACAAGACCTTGAGAAGCAAACTTGAGGAAGGTTTGACTGCTGTCGTTCTACTGTTTTTGCTTTTATACACCTTACAACAACAGCTCAATCATTTTAAGACTTATTAAAATCTTTCAAGACTTATTTAAGACAGCATTAAGAAAAACTCTTCTTAATGTTACCTTTTGCTTTTCTTTCAGCACGAACAACTTTCATTCCCCCTGAAAGTAATAAACGACCAAACTCGGCCCCAAAGGAGACAACAAACGCCGAAAACCAAGGGCCGGGGGGTCAATACCCAAGTCCAATGCCACCGGGAAATGCCAACCCGGGAGTTCCTTACCCGGGCACTAGTCCTCAACGCCCAAACAAGCAGCCTCCAACAGGCGTCAATTCTACAATCCGACCTAGTGTACCTGGTGTAGGAGTTAACCCAATGCAAAAGCCTGGGACTAATGGTGCACTCGGTAGTTCACCAGGCTCAACCAGCACTCCACCTTCACCGCCAAATATTCACCACCCTCCCGGGACGTACGGCTGGGTACCACCTGGAGCTAATGCCATTCCAGGTCAAACACCCGTTACAAATGGGTCTCCTGCTAATCAGCCTTCTGGTAAGCCGGGGCAGCAACCTAACTCTCCTCCCAGACCAACCGCTCAATCAGCACCAAACAGTGCGAACCTACCACCGGGATCCATTCCAGCTACCCAAGGACAAATTCCACCTGCTGCTCCTATACACCCAAGTCCTCCTGGTAGTGTTATCCCACCTGGAGTGAGCCCCGTTCAGCCATCCTCTTCACCTCCCTCTCGAGTGGTGCGCAATGTAAGTGGTGGTCCCAAGGAACCTGAAGCACCTCCTTCGACTGGGTCAGAACCTGGTATCGATCCTCAACAAAAACCTGGTTTTCCAGGAGCTGGGCCCGGACAGACACCCAGTACACCAGGTCTTGGTCCTGGCCAGACACCTGTTACTTCAGGTACTGGACCTGGACAGTCTCCTGGTGATACAGGAGTTGCTCCTGAGCAGAAACCTGGTACTCCAGGTACTGGAGAGACTCCTGATAATACAGGAGTCGCTCCTGGACAGAAACCTGGTACTCCAGGTACTGGACAGACTCCTGGTGGTACAGAAGTTGCTCCTGAACAGACACCTGGTACTCAAGGTACTGTACCTGGACAGACTCCTGGTGGTACAGAAGTCGCTCCTGGACAGAAACCTGGTACTCCTGGTGAAGGACCTGGACAGATTCCTGGTGCTACAAGTGCCGCACCTACTCAAAAACCTGGTACTCCAGGTACTGGGCCTGGACAAATTCCAAGTGGTACAGGTAACGCAGCTGCTCAAAAACCTGGTACTCCTGGTGCTAGACCTGGACCAACTCCTGGTTCTTCAGGTGTTGCACCTGGACAAGCGCCTGCTATTGGCAACGGACAGAAACCTAGTACTGGCCTTGGACAGACCACTGGTATATCGGCAGAGACACCGCAGAGACCACCTATACCGGAGGAAGCAAGTATAGCTCCTTTAAGCTCAAATAAACCAACCGTTGCTCCTAATACAACTGTAAAACCTGGTAATAATGCGATAGCACCTGTCAACGGTAATATAGCACCAACAGCAGGAGAGAATCCGTCGCCATCATTAGGTATGAACCAAGTAGCACCAGCACAAGGAGCTAGATCACAGATCATGGATTAGAGCATGCTTTTCTGTTTCAAAATATCACGTTGAATGAGTGTAGAACAGATACTTGTTGTCAAACAACATCTAACTCACTGATAAAGTATTTTAGGTGGTCAAATTCAGTTATTTTTTTAATTTGTTTATCTGGTTTTTGATGAGTCTCTGTTTAGAAGCTGCTAGGTTTTGCAATAACCAAAAAGTTTATTCGGCAGCTTATGCAATGTTTGAGACAAGTTCCCGTTATTAATAGAGTTATATAACACGTTAAAACATTATGGAGAGGAGTTGATGTTATGAGCGTCATAGCTGTTCATCGTAGCAGAATTAAAAAGTTCTAAAACGCAGTTCCTGTCTATAGCCCATAGTGAATAAAACAACTTTGTCGTACTTGAGTTCATTATACCGCCAAGATGGCTTATTCGTAGTTCCAAAAAACAAAAACAACTTTTTTCCAAATGTATTAGTTTCCGAGTTAAACGGTTCTCTCACACCCTTTCCTGAAAAAACCTTGACATCTTGCAAGTTATTAGATACACTAATATTCCACGCATAGCTATAACTTCAACTGACAAGAGATCACTATCAAGGTTAACAATGTTGTTTCTTTTAGCAGATGAACAGCTGGATTTGGGGTTTCTTGTGGATGGATCAACATCAATGCCACCTGATGCCTTCAAAACCTCTTTGGCACTTGTTAAATTGATCTACAATAACTTTCCAGTCGGAATGTATGGTACACATGTTGCGCTGGCCTTGTACGGCAATGCGCCCCAAATCATATTCAATTTTACTGCTTTTACCAACAAGGCAGCCATCGATAAGGCAGTAGAGAAACTCCAATACCCTCGGAGTGCAAAAAGTATGCTAGGAAAAGGATTATCAACATTTAAAACAGCCGTCTTTGATGCTACAACTCGCCCCGGGGCGCGGAAAGTGCTGGTTATTTTCGTTGCAGGAATTTCAGAAGATGAAGTTGAAATCCCGGCGCGTGAAATTCGCGATAACGGTATTTAACTTATGTCATTATGCAGTAAATTTATCTAATTTATGTCATTATCTAGTAAATTTATCTACTTTATGTCATTATGTAGTAAATTTATCTAATTTATGTCAGTTTTAGTTCTTCATAATCACTTAATTAAACTAATATAATTTATGTAATTAGCTATGATTCATTATTCCGTTCATTTCGTGCTTTCATTAATTTATTAATGTATTTATTAATTCACTTATGATAATCCTTTTCTTTTAAGAATTAAGTGTGATTTTGCCTTTCAAGTTTTATCAAAATCACTTATCCAATTTATTTCGATTGGATTTTTATTTCGCGTTACTGAAATCACTATGTATATTTGTTATCCACTCACCGGCCATATTTATCTAACAATTTTGTGAAGAAAGTGGCTGCCATTCTTCCTAGCCAGAGGCTTATGTTTAATCGCTTAATCGCTCGATGGCTCAGATTTTGACGTGAAAGTCGGTTTTTAAGAGGGATATAAACCGGAGTACCCGGAGGAAAACCCTCCGAGTCAAAACCCTTGGAATCAGATTGAGATAGACAAATCACAGTCTAAGTGGTTCAATCCCGGAGTTTAGAGGCACGAATAGAGATTTAAGATTGAGGTTTTTCGTTTTTTCCCGCAAACCGTAAACCTCGAGAAGTCACGTGACCAGGGCTTGGCCTCTCGTTTGCCGTTCGCGGTTTACATTTTATACGGGTGGAACACTTTCTAGAGGTAGGAAAGGTTTTTCATATTCTTTCACAAATAAAGTTAGATTTTACTAGGTGCTAACTTTTACTTAGTGTTTGTTTTAGAATTGAAGAGGATTTTTAAAAAAGATTTCTGTAAGGCAAAGTAGCAGAGGTCGTAATGAATGAAAACTAAAATAAACATGGCGCCCACTTTTGTCGAAACTTTGAACTTTAAGCACAGTGAAGCAAGCTCCTGTTTTTCATAAGATTTGTGTTAAAGCAATGCATTTCTCACGTTTTAGATGGCTCCTTTCAGATGGCCAACGCTATTGAACGATCTAGCCCTTGCTAAGGAAGTTACTGCACGAAATTCGATTCGCATAGTACTACAACACGTTAATCTTAAGTATAAAAATGGGCATACGTCAAACGTGAAACCGCAAACCGCAGTGTTCGTGGTAAGCCGGACAAACCTCGATCTCAGTAAGGTCTCTAATGATGACCTTTACGCCAACCAGATGGCTCCCCTAACTCCCATCTCTTGACTGTATTACTATACCAGGAATATTCTTTGTTAAATAATTTGAATGTTTGAGCAAGAGTTTTAACGTTATTCCGCGTTCCCTTCCACAGGGGCCGTTATTTTTGTAATTGGAATTGGCAGTGCATTGGATATGAAGCAACTCCAAGAGATCGCCAGCTCGCCAGCCGAGAAGCACGTGACCATTACAAGCCCAATTAGCATACTGCAGCAACTACAACCAAGTGTGGAGAACATTAGACAAGGTAGAATATCCATATTTTATTTCAATCATCCTCAGGGATTTACAAACATAAAGTTAAACCAACTCTTAGTTTTTGAGTCAGCTTATATCCTCATTGTGTCTATTAACACTGATGACTGTGTGTTTAATCGTAGATGTATTCTATGTTCACACCGATGACTAGATTTTTAATCCACACACCCCTCACAGTTGACTCAGTAGCTCAGTTGGTCGGGCGGCGGACTAGTAAACCGAAGGTCGTGGGTTCAAATCCTACCTGAGTCGGTGATTTTTTCACTGACTCAAAAACTAAGCGTTTGTTTAACTTTATGTTTGTAAATTCCTATTTTAATTTCAAAGGTTTGGCAACTATGCTTGTGAAATATATGTGCATGAAAGGTTTGACAGTTTCAGTATATCTCGTTTATAGCTTTGACAGAAAAGACGGTAACTGCAGGTCCGAATGGTATGTATTAACATCCTCATTCATTTCATTGAAGTGTTTTGATACCATTAAAAGAGAAATTGAATTGTTTTTTTAAACATTTGAAGTACAAAGGAAGCCATGCTTTTGAAGAGCCGATAACATTAGACCAGTATTATCAAATAAAGATTTTGCATTGTTTGTGCCATACCGTTTCGCTTTATTTACAATCAGTATATTTAGTTTCATGGGCGTCTATTTTGCTGGATGGCCCCTGAATTGAAGGTAAAATGTTCAGAGTTAAAACAAAACGTTACACGACAAAACATACAATAATCTGTTTATATTCGTTTATTCTTGAATAAACGTTTTTAATTCTTAGTTGGGATCTGTTAGGCTGCACTGTATGAACTTTTTCTCTAGCTGATTTGCCTCTCATCCCCCTCCTCCTCCTCCTCCTCCTCCTTCTTCTCCTTCTTCTCCTTCTTCTTCTTCTTCTTCTTCATCATCATCTGCCTCTTCTTTTTCTTCTTCTTCCTCTTCTTCCTCTTCCTCTTCCTCTTCATCTTCATCTTCATCTTCATCTTCATCTTCATCTTCATCTTCATCTTCATCTTCATCTTCATCTTCATCTTC
>JAOEJH020074242.1:0-10151 GCA_025448215.2 Palythoa grandis
AAAATCTTTTATATTTTTGACTTAAATAGAGATGATAACACAAGGTAACGGTGCATATACACATTATTTTGTATAATTTTATTTGACAATGAGTATATAAAACTGGTCAGAAACTGGTGGGGAGGAGAGGGGGGAGAGGGATGAAATTCACGGTACCACAAATCATAAAAGAATGATAGAAATTGAAAAGAGCTATAAACTACAAAATTTACGGTTTTCGCCGTAATCTGCAACATTCATTTTATGTCAAAAGGCAGATTATTCGTTTTTCAAAGGTATTACGTAATACGCATGACGTCAAAGCTTATGTCGTCATCATGACGTAATCCCCTTCTACAAACACTGGCTGTCTAAATATTTATTGTGAAAGCTTATAATTTATGAATACATCACTAAAAACAAAAAAGTTACAGTAAAAATATGAAACAATTTGAAGTTTTGGAAATATTGACCTCAGAAAATCCGTTACCATGGAAACAGGGGGCGTCCTCATCATAAAATTTTTTTATAATTATAAAGCCCAATAAATTTTAGGAAAAGTCACGAGATTTGGTTACTATTGCTTTAATATTACCAAAGCTCTTTTCATTTGAAATCAGCGCGGGCACTTTGTGCTCCCCACTACCCCCGTGTAAGCTTGCACACTCACAAAGATAAACTTAGCTTCAAACAAAAAAAATCAGAATTTATTGCTAATAAACATTAACTATTCAAGATAATAAATATTTGGAATGTAATCTGAAAAAATAGAAAACTATTTCATTTGGTATTTCAATATTTGAAACTTGATTTTGGGTTAAATAATTAATACACAAACAGCAAAATGTCTGCTGGCCAAAGAAAGACTTTTAATTGCTAAGTACGGACGGTTTGGTGTTTGTCCTAAACCTTTCCCAGCCTCGTACCCAGGCTAATGAACGATGACCAAGAGACGCGTTTGAATCAATGGCATATGCTTGATTTGAAATCTACAAAGGGAACTGTATTTAATAGGAATGATTACTAACCTTCACAAGTTGGCGAAGGAGCTGACCAGTTGCCGCCAGAAAGGCAGGTTAGTGAAGACGGTCCATATAAATCGTAACCATGGTTACAGTGAAAATCAACTCGGTCTTGAAAGCCAAAACCACTTGCAATGAGTTTTCCATTTCGTGGAGTTCTTGGCTTTGGGCAATTAACTGGATCAAAAAATGTTTTTATAGCGAAGGACAAACGTATTTAGAAAAGGTGCTATAGCTTGGTCTTTTGTGTGACAAAGTGTTTTGTTTGGGTTAATGCAGGTATTCAGCCCGCACGTTTCGAGATTTCCATGGTGTTGTGGGTTTCATGGATGTTTGGTGCGGTTAAAGGAGAATGAGTAACTTGGGAGCTACCTTAGTCGGTGTGTACGCGTTGATTGAAATGTATGGATAGAGCTAGGGCGGATGATTGTGGTTGTGAGCAGAAACCGTATTTTGGGGGTTGAGTGTTATGGAGCCACTGTTTCTAAAGCAGGTATTGGGACTAGGGAGTTTGTAAATAATAAAATAAGTGACCTTGTTATGAAGTTGTGAATTATGAACTAAGATCAAGGTAAATAACGTGAAATCTTTGTATATAATTATCGGGGATTGTGTTGTGGTGTGTGTTAGTTAGAGCTATATGTGTCCAGAGTTCCTGAACGGGTAAATATAGGTGTACAGTCCGCCGGTTTGGAATTATAACCGTGGTATTGTTGGGTTTGTGGGTCTGTGGAGTGATGAGGGCCTTAACTCATCCCACCAGGGACAGCAGGTAAAGGGAATCTTGAGAGGTGAAATGGCTGCCTTTTTTTTCCTCAGTATATCCCTTCCTGAATTCGGCTATGTACATCTGTAAATATATACAGCATAAATACATCCATGTATAGAAACTTCTTCTTCCCCATATATAAGTGTATATGTGTATATGATGGATGCATGAGAGGTATGGCCTGTATATGATGTCCATATACAGTGCATACGTGTATATACACAAAAGCGTACATGTTTGTATGTGTATATGGTAACATGTGCATGTACATGTGTATATGAGGGGTGCCTGAGAAGTATTGCCTGTATAACTTACGGTGTCCATATACAGTGTATACGTGCATGTACATATACAAAAGTGTATATGTGTATATGAGGGGTGCATGAGAGCTGTGGCCTGTATATGGTGTCCATATACAGTGTATACGTGTACATATACAAAGGTGTATATGTGTATATGAGGGGTGCATGAGAGGTATAGCCTGTATATGGTGTTGCATGTTTAACGCATGGTTTGACCTCATACCAGAAGGTACAAAGAGAGTCAAATTAAAGCTTAATACAGTATGCGCAGTCCTGCATTGATTGACGTTGTTGATGTATGTAGCTATTTTGAGGAATAGAAATTAGCTTTGCAAACGTTGCTTAAAAATTAAGTTTATATAAAGAAATATGGTGATAAATAAACTGACCTGCTTGTACATTTATATTCGTCTCTGATTGAATAGATCCATATTTGTTGGTTGCTTTACAATAGTAAGTTCCATTGTCTGCATGTCGCACTGGGTTAAACGACAACAAACCGTTGTGCGCTCTGACACGCGGATGGGCAATGGTTAAGAATGGCCGGAACCACTGTATAACGGGGGTGGGGTGGCCAAAGAACAGGAGATGTTAACAGAAGTAAATGCTGGTACTTTAAGAAGAGTTGGTGGCTTTCTGATAAAAATGGGCAAACCTGGAATAATTTCATTTTGGTGAGAACTTTAAAAGTGACTTTTTGAGAGACCACACGTGGCCGGGCCAGTGAAACTGGAAAGTTTCCTCGTTCTGATTTGTGAAAGTATGGTAACTAATCTAAAACACATACAAGGTAGTACAAAAGGCGCACATTATTGCCAGCTGGTGCGTTCTAAAGTAACTTTAATCATAACAGAACATATAGATACAAGAAATCAAACAATTTTTAAAAGAAGATTATCACAATAGTGTTAGCGTCCTGAGCCGCCAAAACACGGTGGTGGAAAATGCCAGTTCCCGCAAAAATGAATTGTTTGTATGCAAATCAAAAGACGTTACTTCTCCTAGCTGGCTGGACAGCAACGTCTTTTAGTTTCCGCAAATCAAAGGATAAAGACAGTTTTGTTTAATACTGTGTCGGGATCAAGGCAAATGTAGTTTTAAAATAGATAAAAATGAACGCTTTTTAGTTATGGGATTGAGGTTACTCATAATACTACAGCAAAGGCTATTATTATAATTTTTTTACATTCAAAGAACGTTTAATGTCTGTGTTTGTATACTTATAGCATGAGATGGTTCACTTACCTGCAACGTTTAGGCTAGCTGATGCATTTGATTTCCCCAAGATATTTTCTGCCACACAAGTGTAGTTGTCAGAATCGTTATACATCACTCTTCTGATCTCTAGTTTCCCTGTATTGTCTATAGTGGTTCTCTTATTATCAAGAGAGCCAGCATTCTTGATCCACTTTACTTGCGGCTTAGGGTTACCATCGACAGAACAATGAAACACGGCTGTGTGATTTTTTACAACTGTGTTTAAAGGTGGTGAAACGATTACGTGAGGTTCAGAAGCCGATTTACCGGGTTCTCCTCTGGGACCAGGGGGTCCAATTGGTCCTTGATTGCCCTGACGTCCCTCCTGTCCTCTCGGGCCAGGAACTCCTCTAGGTCCTGGAGGTCCCACTGGACCTTGTCTTCCCATTGGTCCGTGTTTACCTCGTGGTCCAGTGTTTCCTCTTGGCCCAGGTACTCCAGGAGGTCCCTGTGGCCCTCGAACACAGATTTTGTCTCCGCGTGAGCACAAAGTGGCAGCACCGATCGATTTAAGGTATTTTCTCATTAATTTTCTTATCTCGTTGAGGGTTTCAGATGTGTTCTTACTGTCACTGGGGAGCAAGGTTCGCCGATCTCTTTTAACTTTGAAATTTCCATCGATGTTGGAAATACTTATGCCTAAGAGTAACAGTTTAAACATTACATTAACGACAATAAAACACTTTTAAGTTGCACTTTATAAAATGAATACCCCCATGCTTAACTATATGTTTTTAATTTTTTTTTTCAAAGCTTTTAACCCTTTGAGGTCGGAGTCTTGAGTAATTCTTTTGCAGTTTGTAGGAGAATGAAACGGCTATCAAATTTTGTCATTCAAGTGTTGCCCTAATTTAGCTGACCGACAAGAAATCTTTTTTTTTCGGTGAGTGTTGTTCAGTTACGAGTGTTTCTCGAGCCATTTCCCACTACAGAAACCTTCAGACTTGCATCATCAAGCTAGAATGGTGGGTAAAGGCAATCTTCTGAAAGAAACCAAAAGTAAGGGTGAACTCATGCTGACCGGGACGCCAAACGTTAATGTTACAGCAAAACATGGCAATTTATGAATGAATTTATCTCTCTGGCTGTTTTGTGGATGGTCTCCAGCACCAACCAAGGCAATTTGAGCAAGTTTTCACTTCTAAAAAAACCAACGGGAACCGAAATTTGTCGGTAGGTCTGGGCGGCTCGACACTTAAAAAATGTTTGAAATAAAGATCGGCGGACTTCCAGGCGGCAGTTATGGTCAACATACCCAGAGTCCCTTTCAGCCACGAGAAAGGAAAACACGCATTCGCAAACCTTGTTCTAATCAACTGGCAATAGCTCGGCCCGAATAAAGAAGGAGAAAGATTATTACAGGCTAGCGCGGAGAATTCGAGTTCAAGATTCCTGGAATTGTAAACAAATTTTGCCGGGGTTCCAAAGACGTTTTAAGCAAAAAAATTGGAGAGACAAATGTGTATTTTTGGTACTGTTCCCGGAGGCTGAAAACAAACGTTTCTGGTTTTACTACAAAATAAACGGTGAATTTCGACAGAGCTCGATTGCTTTAGTTAATTGGTTGCTTTACAAACCAGTTACCGGTTGTCACAATCACCGCCATATTTCAACGATTCTAAAAAATTATTGCAATTGTCTATATATAAGCGGTATTAATTTACCTTCGCACATATGCTTACTGGAATCTAAACGGGTAAAGGCGCTGTTACACTGTGCAATTTTCCCAGTAATTTGTCTCGTGTTAATGAAGACTTGTGAAGTGTAACAGGGAACGCTTTGCAATGCTTTTTGTTCCAAAACGCGTTGTAGAATTGAGTTCCACTTTTTGCAACGCATTGCAGCAGTTGACAACTCCATTGCACATTGTAACGCACTGCAACAATTTTTCTCTTATTTTTTGGTTTATTTTAGGAGAGGGTACGCGCGGATTTTGTTTTATCCTCAGGCTACCCCGACCACACATTTTCGGGCGTTGAGAGACAAATTGCTGAAAAAATGTTGCGCAGCGTAAAAGCCCCTGCAATTTTTCAGCAACTTGAATCGCAATGGCGTTGCGAGACTACAAGTAGCTGGAAAACATTGCAGTTTAACAGCGCCTTAATTAAGACATTCGCGTTTTGAACATTTTTTCAAGCTAATATTCCTGCTATTAAAACTAAATTTATCACCAGGTGCATAAGAACATTAAGATTTTGTAAGTGCCACTCTGGTTTAACAAAAGGTTTCTTGATTTAAAAACGATAAAAAAAGTGACTCAGCGTGTTATTTTGCCCCAACGTTTCGGTTGACACACCAACCTTCTTAAGAGGGAAGTGACAAGAAAACTTATAATATTCGTGCTGAACTCGCAGATAACTTTTATAACTTAAATGTTTAGCCTCATTGATTAAGATAGTAAAAGCAAATTTTCTCTCTCAATCGTTAAGGCAATTTCATGAATTACAAGCAATCCTTCTCGGTGTTCGCGTGTGCGAAGAATTGGGATAAGAAAGATGTAAATACCCTGTAGCATAACATTAACTAAGGCGCGTTAGTAATATTAGACCTACTTGGGATTTTATATAATGGTAATAGGACTGAGTGGAGTCTAATTCGGTCTGTTATCATTACGCGTGATTAACAAAATTGGATGAGCGCGAAGCGCGAATCCAATTTGTTTAATCACAAGTAATGATAACACGGCAAAATTGGACGAACACGAAGTCCTATTACCAATTTATTATAATGTGTGGTTGCAGAAAATATCCATACCCCCCCCTCCCATGGAAGGTTACTGGAAATTCCAGGGGGGTGGGGAGGTCTAGAGGTGAAAATTTCCAAGGGGTGTGGGGGGTGAGAAGAGTAATATATTTCCAGTGGGTCCAAGAGCACTGTCTGAGGGAAACCTACCAATATCGCATTTACGATTTGATGAATCAACGGAACTATATAACGGAAATCTGCGATCTGTTCCAGATTCAACCGCAGGACTCATGAAGATGTCTGTCGCATCATTGCGAGCGATCTTGAGAGGGCACGGAGTTTTAGAAGTTGGGAGCAAAGAAGAACTGATACCAAGAGTGGGGCTTCTGAAGGCAGGACATCCGAAAGCCGCCTTTTCAAGAGAGCGTATGTGTCTTCTCCATATCATAGAGTCCGCTAAGGAGATTGAAAGAATTCAAAAGAGCTGTAAACTGGACGCTGTTCGCCTTAAAAGAAAGTATGAGCATGGAGCAGAAAATACTTTGACGACAAGGACAGCATACTTAAGGGACCTTCTTTCACCAAAGACACCGTGCATAGAGCCTGACAATCCTCAAAAACGTAACGTTACAGATGCTTTGAATGTATTGGAAGACGTCGTTATTCAACAAGAAGAGAGGGCACCGCAGCAACTGAGAATCAAACTCGCAGTGGGAAAGCATCTTCAAAGAGAACAAGTAAACTAAGTAAAAAGGAAGGTCAGGTCGTCCACAACGGGAAACGAAGAGCTCCTTTAAAGTTTCGTGAGGAAGAAACACCACCTAGTTATGTAGCTGGACAGATGGTGGAGGTACTGTGGAGTGGAGTGAAAATGATTTGGAAGGAACGACATGGCAGCCAGGATGGTATAAGAGAGAAATACAGGATTATGATGAGGACAATGACGTTATACATATTTGGTACTTGGAGGATTGGGCGGTGTATAGTTTTGATGCAACTAGCGCATTTTTAGACTGTGTTATTCGTCTAGTTTGAACGGATATTGTCTTATCTGAACGGGCCTGAACTCAATCAATTTTGGTTTTTGTGATAAAGAAGCCAAAGGTGCTTGTAAAATGATAAACGTTGACGTTTCGTTTCTTTTTAGAGTTCGGAATGGGCCAATCAGATTTGAGGAAATTGTAATTATTATAATAATTTGTGTTATCAATTTGTATAATTCATGGCTCGTTTGTTTGTATGGCAGAGGTCACGAGTTCGAATCCCTTTGATGCCTGAAAAGGCTCAATTTTTTTTCAGTCTTCTCTTAAATTGTAGACTGTGAAGGCGACGTCTGTCGCAAAAGTACAATATTTATGCCCGTTGAGTGAAAAAATAGACAAAACATAAACACTCATGATGGGACTTTAAATATGTCATGTGCGAGGTAAGGAGAGATAAGACGCATAAAGAAAAGGCGTCCATTCTTACAGCGGTGATTTTTAATGATAAATTGCATCTTGTCAGTTCAGCGAGATAAAATGAAAATTTTCAGAGAAAAGGCCAGATGAGGTCAGATAATATGCTAGTGTAGGCCTTAGCAAGTCTAAACATATATCCTGACATCAATAATTTAAAATTGATATCCAGTTCATAAATCCCCGCGTGGCAAAAAAGATTCATAATCATATATACCGAAGTTAGCGATTCGAGCACAACCTCACCTCTGTCGTGTTCATGACTGAGACAAGACTTGCAATTTTCTTTCATACTCTCAACAGTCATCCTAAGGACTTCGAACTCCTTGAAGGAAACATTTTCCTCGCACTTTTGGCGATGAACCAATTCGGTCCGAATGAAGACTGCTGTTGAAATAAGCAGACTTAAAACTGATGCAACTATAAACATTCTTTGAGATCCATCGTTGATGAAAGTCTTAGTGAAAGTAGACATTTTGATTTGGCTGTTCAGAACCCTTAAAAACAACTTATGTGCAGCTGCTAAACTGGAGATGTACCAATGTCGTCAAACTCACGTCTTCTGCAGCTGCTAAACTTTCGTCTACCTGGTTTGCTGTAAAGTATCTTATTACATAATTAATCGCTGTTACAGTATGCCTTTATATAGATATTCTCAGAACAGATGCCGGAAATAAATCAGAGCTATTCGTTTTGACAATTAGAACATCACGTATCTTGTGTATTCATTCAAAACGCCAATGTTTTTAATCACGTATGTTCTTTTTCGAAATTCACGAAGCAATAAACCTTGCAGAATTGTTGGTAACTGACCGACGCATCGCTCTCGAAACCCGAATGGCAATAGATGAATCTTTGTTTACATTTTTTACCTCTCATCAACATACGCACTCTTCTTTCTAATTCAGCTACAAAAACAAAACTTCTGAATGTTGAAATGGTTCTTGAAAACAAACCTCGTCTGAAAATATCAGATTGATATACTGATTGATCGATCATTGCAGAGTACATAAACTCACTTTGGGCGAACTTTTCTTTCCCAATGTATTAATAATTTTTACGTGATTCGAAATTTAATCGAAAGCATTTAGAATTAACTAATATCAGGACGAGACAGGGTTTAGTTTAAGCACGTCCGATTGTGCTCGTAAGATCCTGAGAGGTTAATCCCTAAAATGCCAAAAAGTTGCTAAAAAGTTGCCTAAATACAAAATTTCGAAGATTGCTGATAATATCTACCTAAATTTCACGATACTTTCCTCCTTCTTGATAATTATCTGTATTTTTTTTTATTACTGAAGCGCAATGTTCTGGACAGGAAACCGAGGAATTCAAGGAATTTTTGTAGTAGACCCCTTCACTAGAACAAAGAGCGGGTCAGTGAGAGGAGAGAGGGGGGGAGGGGGGTGGTAGGGCTTTCACTCACCAGCCATAAATGGTTCCTGTCCAAGGCGTTCTCTCCTCAGGCAATATTTCACAACGGTGAGTAAGGAAGTGTCGTACCACTCACAATGTATACATTCCTATTACGCTTGGAACTGAGAATTATCGCTTACAAATGAGTTTATATGTTCGAGCGAAAATAATTTTACCGATTGGTAAAAGGATCCTTGGCGGCAGCATAACTTGCTTGATCTCAAAATAGACTTTTTTAGGTTTACTTGTCCACTCAGCCTAATAACCTAATATTTCTGTGCTCAGATCGAGTTCTCGGCTTCTAAATTTATTTATACATTGAGCCTGCAGGAAACAATACCGTTGAAACCTTTCTGAAAAGTAATTAATTTGTTTTCAATCTAGTCAAGTGGTTGCTGTTATTTGCGTGAAACAGGGAAATAACAGCACGTCTACAAGAAAGTTGATCCCACACAAGCAATCAATCTGAGAAGAAACAAAGACGGTTTGCATGGCTGACTTGGCGTGTTGTAAGCATATTTATGCCAATATAAACAGTCTATTTTGCAAAGCTATCAATTAGAATGATAAATTGTAATTAATATTGCAATAAAACACAAGTTACACATTTTTTGATAAAATTCGAAATAATTTTCCAGGTTTCAAATTTTTTTTTAATCTTAAAAAAGGGTGGGCATTTCAGAAATCACTTCAAAAAACATTTTAACTAATAAGTGACAGCTACTAAAAAGGAATTGGGAAAATCTTAAAAACCCTTAATAAAATCTCAAAAAAATCGAAGGGGAAGGGGGAGGGGGGGGGGATTTCGCCGTTTAAGGGTCAAAAGCTGACAAGCGTAATTCCTTTACAAGATTTGGCGCGCCTCTCTACAAAAATATTCCTGCAGACGTGCGTTGTCTCTCAAGAAATCACAATTCAAAAACAAAATTATAGTCCTTACTTCGAAGCAATTTCTAAGATCAAGGTTATATTGGTAATCACACTTTTGTTAACGACATGTTCCGGGTAAAACAAAAAGAATTATTTTTTGGCCCAAAAAGAGGGGGTAGGGCCGCTGAAATGTAACTGTATATCACTAAAACAAAAATGAAGGGAACTGGGCAGAGCATGACATCATCATGGATGACAACCAGTAACCACGTGACATAGCCCGCCTTTTTATGTCATCCGATTGCACGCATGTGCATTGGATGACATATTGTGAGGGGTCGAATTTGTCACTCACTCACTCCGCTGTAACCTCGATTCACCCAAATATGGGGAA